>CM076579.1:632290854-632479589 GCA_034641835.2 Pinus albicaulis
CAACTCAAAAACGCTTTGATACCACAAATGACGGCAACAAAACTAAAATTCGGCCCAAAGGAGAGCTGGTCTCTTCTCGTGGCTCTGTCAGCATTTCTCTTCTAAAACCCCGTTCTCCTCCTCCACGTGGTCTACCCTGACTTCTTTGGTTTTATTTATCAAATTCGAGGAATTTGATAAATAAACATTATCAACAACCTTTGAAAACTAGATTATATCTCCGAACTTTATATTAATTCCCAACGCTTTTTTAACAAATGGCTTTGCAATACAACCTTTGACTCTGGGCCCCACATCTATGATCAATAGTCCAATAAAATTCACTCGTCGTACCTTGATTAACCTTCGCGCATCTTCCACATATGACCACCGTCCGATGGCTCCCCTCCAGATCGACGGCGCTCAACAATATCGCGCGGCCTCCTTGGTCGAACGTTAATGCGTGATGGCGTGCAATGAGAGCGGTTTTGGAACTTCGCCCAACGCCACGTGTCAACTGTTCTATGGAATCTCTTGCTATTGGGGAATACCACTTATCTCCAAAAAGCGGTGCGATATGGGAAATCCGGTTTCGCAATTCCACTCGTGGGTTTTGCAACAGTAATTAGCCATGGGTTAACGACTTTCTTCCCGTGTTCTCCGTTTGTTAACTCAGATTAGCTTTGTCTTTTTATTAAGCGGGAATTCTGCTATCATTTAAACAAAGTTCACGACCACGATTTCTCTACACAGACCTCGCCCGCGGGTGGGATTAATTCAATAGGGGTTGTTCGGATAATTCACGAGAAAACGATGACCAGAGAAATGTGGAAGTTATGCAACAACTCTACTCAACGATTCCACACAGACCAGTGTTCAATTGCCTCACAATTAAAAAATTTCTTCAAAAATAAGGATTCGAGACAATTCGATGGCCAATGAGCACTAAAGTTATTTAACTGGAAGTAATTGTTAACACACAGATTTTATTGCAAAAAACTCTCTTTCCTTTTTCCTCCTTCAATACATCCGAGGGATACAATTTATATACATTACAATGTGTCTCTTTGGTTCCTCTGTGAGGACCGTTTAGAGAATCAAAAGCCTAATTACAATAATTCAACTAACTGAAACATGACAAATGGATCGAATGTAACTATTCGACTTCTACAAATTCTAACTAATCTAAATGATACAGTCAGCTAAGGTATTGACACCTAACTATTACAATTCAAATGTTTTTGAACCCTCCTAGCCACAACATGTGGACAAAACCTCCTACATTGCTGGCTAGTGTCTAATGCCCCTGCATCAATATGTTTCTCTAAATAATATTAATATAATAAAGCAAGTGATTACTTGTTTTCCTCTAAGAGGATCTAATTCAATAATGCATACAAGCATATTTTTTTCTCTTCTATTATTTTTGAAGAGTTATAACACAATAAAGGATTCATTGCATACAAATATATATATATATATATATATATATATATATATATATATTCCAAGGAATATAACACACTAATTTTTCTTTTTCCAAAAGTTAGAAAACTCACTAGCTATTATCTGTGCAATACAAAATATTTTCTTATCATTTCACACATCAAGAAAATATGTAATATTTCCTTGCGAAATAACATGAGTAAAAAATCCTTCTTAAATAACACAACCAATTGTCTTTTATGCAAATTTTTTATGTGAACTATTTTTCACAAATGTTATTTATCTCTTTTTTCACGACTCAGGCTCCCCATGCATGTAAAATCACATATTCAATTCTAGTAAATTAAATATACTAGATATTATTCTTGTGCACCTAAGGACAGATTCTATTTAAGAGTCCAATATTTATCTTTCAAACTTTTAATACAAATCCATCACGAGAACATACTTGGTAATCTTTTAAATGAAATAACTTAATTCAGTTTCAAGGATTACCAATATAATTGTTCTATTTTTTTGCATGCAAACAACTTATTTCTTTTCAAGAAATATCAACATAATTGTTCTATTTGTTGTTGCATGAAATTAATTTATTTATTTTCAATAACATTAATACAATAGGTATCTCTATATGTAAATAACCAACAATTCTTATCTGGTGGAAAAAATCAAATGGAAGCACTCTGTTTTTCCTGTTTTAGTCATCAACTTTGGATGTAGATTCCGAACATATGGAAATGAATTTTTTAAAACTAAAAGAGGTTTTTGTTGAGAATCTCTGCATTAAACAAAAAATCTCTCAACTTTTACACATGTGTCACAGTTTAGAATATTCGAATCAATCTTTGCAGCCCATTTTTTAGATTTAAATCTTATATAATTTCTTGTTTTGGTCATCAACTTTGGACACGATTTCCAAACATATGGAAACAAGTTTTTAAAAACCAAAAAAGGTTTTTGTTTGAAACAGATTCATTAAAGAAAACTCTCTCAGTTCTTACACAGGTATCATGGTTTGGAAGATTCGAATGAATATTTGAAGCATTTTTTCCATATTTAAATATGAAATAATTTCCAGTTTTTGTCATCAATTTTGGACATAGTTTTCGATATATGGAAAATGAATTTTAAAATTTGAAAGAGGATTTTTATGGAATGGCATAATTTACAAATACATCTTTTATTTTATACACATATATTATGGTTTTGTACATACAAAGGCATATATGGACCCTATTTTCCAGTAACTCATGCAATTCACATAATTATTTAGCCATGAAAAAACTTTAAGAATTCAAATCACATGAAATCTTCTAAGAATTCAATGAACTAAATACTTATTCCTCTATGCACTAAATTCCATAGAGGTTTTCTTAGTAAATAATCTTGATTATTTATCATATGAACTTTTCCAAGCAAATAAATTCAATTCTTATTCATCATACACCATATGCAAACACAATAATTTTCAAAGAACATAGTTACTTATCTTTTGATGCATCTTTGGAATCCCTTGTTCCTTTGTCTTGGCTCTGTTATCCATGTATTATGTCATCCTCCCTTTATTTTTCTCATAGGCTTACAATAAATATAATTAAGAAAAGGGAATAGCTTTTATAAATCCAAAAACAATTCCATAAATCACCCATAAATCTCTCCATAAATCAGATTTTTACTAAATCACAAAATAACTGCATAAATCTCTCATGCTTTTCTGTTCAAGGTGGATTTGATTTTTCCTTATGAGAAAACTATCACTTATCCATAGTTTTTCTCAAACTATTAAAATCATTATCTCTAAAACCCATAAAAGATATCAACTTGGAAATATAATTGATTTATATAGAAGAATATAAATTCTTCTAAATAAAATAATTAAGAATTAATTCTTGTAATATTTTTATTGTTAGTAATTACAATAATATTCTTGATGTAATATCGATATAATAATTAATAATATCTAATTACTCAACAACCCTCATTTTAAGAGAGTTTTTGCGATGGATTACGCCGGCGATATTACAATGTCTTTATGATCCCACATGAAGAATTCTTTATTATTTTTTAGTAACAAAACTAATTTATCTCTTTACACAAGGGATAAATTGGAGTTGATATTTAGTGTTTTCCCAAGCTCGATATCTAGTGGTACACCCTTAAGACTAGAGCTAGTTGGTATTTCTTGCATAACAGGATCATCAAGAGTTTCTTTCTCATTAGGTTTTTCTATCGCAAAGCTTAGAAATCAAGATGTGGTTAGTGTAAAAAAAGAAGGGTCATTGATAAAACTTCTAATGATATCGTCTTCAATCTCATTTTTAAAATACAAGTCTTTTCCTACAGTGAGTATTGAACATGCATCAAATTCTTCCAAGTCATACTCAGACCATGAAGTATTCTCAAATTTAGAACTTTGTTTGACTGGAGGGTAAAGAACAAGGTCCTTAGTAGTGTGACCATGAGAGATACTCATGCAACCATACCTACATCTTATTAAGGTGTCTCTAGTAGCCATCCATGGTATGCCTAAAATTAAACGATGTCCGACTAGGAATGTCTTTGAGTGAAGCAATATTAAATCTGCTAGGTACTATAATGAATCTACTAAAATAATAATATCCTTCAATATTCCTTCATGTTGGATCCTAGACCTATCTACTAGCTCTAAAATATTAGGGGCTAGTCTTATATTGGTAAGCCAAAGTAATTTTATAGTTTCATTAGTTATTATGTTGATTGTTGCTCTTAAATTAATCAACTTATTCAGTGTAGTTATTACACCAACATAAAAAACTATGGTTTGGTTCCTTGGATATTCATATTTGGAAGGTACATTGTTCCCAAATGTTAGTTCTAATAATTTCCTAATTACATGCATAGTAGGGGATCCCAACGTTTCCTTCCAGTCTTTTAACACATAAATCCTTAATGATTTTGGGACAAATAAGGACATATCTTACTGCTTGAAGTAAAGGGATATGAACATGTAAGCTATTTAATTCCTTTAGGATGTTAAAACCAACTTGAGGGGTATCCTTGAACTCAATTAATATTTTAGGGTAAGGAGGGCACAAATAAGTCTCGTTTCTAGTAGTTGTTATAGGTTTCACAACTGAAATAATATATATTATTGTAGTAATACTAGATGTTATAGTAGTATTGGTGGTAGTTCCAGTTGCTGAAACTTCATCAAATATTTCAACACCAATGGTAACATGAGTTGTTACAACCTGCTACTTTTCTAAAGATCCTTGAGCTGGGTTTTCTTCCTCTAATATTTTTTAGCTTCCGCGTTCACTATTATGACAGGGGAAATAGTGTGGGTCACTACGCTTCTCGATCATAATTTGATTTCATTGCATTCCATGGGTGAAACATATTAGGAAAGGAGAATTTGAGTTTCAACCTATTGTGTTGCCTTATTATTAGTGTTAGGGTTTGGATTTATAGATATCAGAGGACATCAACAAAGGACTTCTCATGGGTACGTTAGAAGGATTTTGTAACTGTTGGTGTTTCATTGGAATTTTATAGGGATCTAGTTATGGTGAACGGGCCCTTGTCAAGGTTGAGGCCATGAGGGGATAGGCCATTTTTGCAAAGGCGTAGGTTATTGAACGAAATGAGGGTTAAGGGGATTCCATGGAGATACTAAATATTGAAACTATTATGGTGTTTTTAAGGAATTATACATACCTGAAGAAGAATTGAAAGAAGGGAAGGGTTCGTGCACCATACCTGATGGCCGAGGTTTCCAACGCTTTTTAGAACCAATAAAATATACTGCTTCAACATGCTCCCCTGATTTCTTGTAAATTTCCTTGATTCCATGTAATTAGGGGAATTGTTTTGTGTAGTGGTCCCTCTCACATATGGTACAAAGTTTGAGCGAGAATTTCCCCAAAGGGTGTTTCTTCCTAAACTGAGAGTAGAAAATGGCAAGAGCTTTCTCTACCTCCATTTGTTTTTTCTTTGCTTGAAATAGTTCAAATTGAGAGGCCATCGAATTCATAGTATTAGTTATAAAATTATCTAGGAGATTCCCAATCTCTGCAAGTTTTCCTACATTGTTAGTTGACTTTAGAATCCTGGTAGAGGTACCAATTGTCAATGTCTGATTTCTTGTTGATCCTCATAACTTCTTCTACAAAGTTTAACAATATCATCATAAGGTTACTTTGATATATCCCCTTTCATGAGAAGTTTTATCATGTCAAGTTAGTCATCCATAATTCATTTAATCAATTTTTTTTAAACTATTTCCTTGTCCATATTTCTATGTTTATATATTCGTGAATTATATTGAAGGAATTAAACATATTCTTCAAAATTTTCATATGGTTTATGGGTCATTATCAATATTTCATCCTATGAATCCCTTGAATGGAAATAATACTAATAATTTTCTAAAAAAAACTTCTTCATCTCATCCTAGGAGTTAATGGATGTTTTCCTGAGTGCTATAAGTGAGCTGAGTGTTTCTCCCTTCAGTGTATATGGGAATAATTTTATTTTATCTTCATTAGTGGTGTAATAATAACTTCTACATATGACATCAATTTCGAGCACAAATGTATCTGGATCTTCAGTAATAATGCCTTGAAATGTACGGAGTGTAAACAAAGGAATGTATTTGAATGGGGCATGACCTTGGAGATTCCCAATAGGGGAATAGAAATTAGTGACTAGGCTTCCTTCCATTTAATTTTTTTTGTGTGTTCCGTACAACTATTACAGGTGTATTCCCTGGTGAAATAGATTTCTCTCTTTTTGGTAATGGGGATTGCCTAGGATATTCTAATTTTTTAGGTTGCTTAGATGGTTTAGGTGGTCCTAACGAATTTTCAATACCCTTTTTATCAACAAGTTATTTCACTACACTACAAAATCCCAAGGTATATTAATCAAGTAATATTTCTTCCGGGTACAATTCCAAATCATGTTCATATGTATCCCTGTATCATTCTTGCAAATATTGATTCTCTCCCTTTGTTGATACAGACGGGCTGGAAACTCTTCGACTAGTTTTTGAAATCAAAAGTTTCCCAAAACTCTCACTCCTTGATATGTGCACCCAACACATATGTCTCAGGATATTTTGGCCTCCATCGAGCAACTTTTCCTAACTCCTTCTTCTTGGTCACCTTTCCTTGAGTAGACGATTATGCTTCAAATTTTGAAATTATCTCATGTATGTATGTTACTCCTCCCAAGTCTTGATTCTTATTCTTCCTAAATCTTTCTTTTCCACGTAAATTATAAGTATCTTTGGGGGCACCATATTTTTCTTCATCAATACTCATGTAATGCAATTATATGTGTCTTAATTCTTATGAGGTCGAGCCCACTTTGATACGTTGAAGCAATGCACAGGTTCTTACCTCTCTTCTTACTACCCAAAAACCTTAGCTAGGAAAAAATATACCACATGATCAATCAATTCATGTAGATAAAGTACTAACACATATGAACTTCTAATAGCCTTCCCAAACAACAACATGAAAATGTTGGGTGGAACAATTCTTCTTTTAGAGAAAAAAGCTGGAAAAGCCGAGGAAAAGCTTAAAGCAGCTTTAAAGAGTCCCAGAATGGGAAGCCTAGGCTAAACAGGAATAAAGCATCCTGAAATTCTGGACGCAGAATTGGAAACAGGCTTGGGGAAAGCACAGCTTAAATAAGCTGCTCCAGAACAGATTTGAGGTTAGGTCTGTTCTGGGGAGGATCTCTGCTCGGGGGTGAATCCTGGGAGATAAAGAGGATTCTAAGGTTGGGAGGACTGGTCATAGTAGAGGCGTGCATGCATAAATTTGGAGATATCTGTAAGTTTGTGTTAAACATATTCCTGTTTTATGAAATTGTGATGTTATATTCCTTTATGCAATTTATGAAATTGTGATGTTATATTCCTTTATGCAATTTATGAAATTGTGATGTTATAGTACATTATGGAAGGTATGAATTGTTATGTTATGTTGCATTATGCAACTGTTAGATGGATTAATGGTTCAGTAACTTATGTAATTGCAACTACAACTATTGACAGTAGAGACAAATGGTTGGGTGTAGAGATGAGTACATTGTAATAATGAGGTTTGAGATGATAGATCAATTGAGCAGCCAATATAATAACTATGTATAGTTATAGATGGCTATCTTTTAAAGGAGTATTTAATTTCTGTGTGTATAAACATAAGATGTTAACAAACCAGTACCCATGAACATTAAGTTCCAAACAACTAAATCTATCATAACAATACTGATTGCACAGAATTCACTGTGATCAATAACAGAAAGTAGGGAACAACAACCCTCAGCTGTGTTACAATGGAAAGAATTGTAAAAATTAGAATTTACAGTATTCTATTAAATGTAATGGTACACATATGGAGGTAGCAGTTGAATCCTAACTAAGTACGAGGATCTAACACTAGGGATTCTAAACTATCCAGTTCAAGTATTCTCTCCCCCCATTGGAGTGAAGCCAAAGGAGCTGTTTCCTAGTTTTCCATGGAACAGTGGAATCTGTACCATAGTGTCACACATGTTGAATGGTTATAACAGACAAATAAGGGGGGGAAAAAGCCTATTGAAAAATCTATTGTGTAATAAAATTTTGTGTGAGGGAAGATTGTAACCATGTGTAAAATACCATGAACAGAGCATCTGGTTACCGTCCATAGAAACTACTGGGAAGGTAGTGGAGCAATGGTGGTTAACTGCGTAGAGATAGATGTATGCGAGGAGGCATACATCTATACCTCGATGCTGAAACTTTAACATATTGAAAATGTTAGCAGGCCGGCAAACTGGGAAGTTTGATTAAGGGCCTAGTGATCATCCTGAATAGAAAACCTGAGAAATACAAAGTAAAATATATAGATATATAAGTCTACTGAGAAGAGGGGAGGTCAAGCCCAAAAATCCTCATGGAAATTCTTGTATTCCATGGCTGTCTGTAAGTACTGAAAAGAATCTAACCCCGGATAACAGTCTGCATTGTAGGTGATTCAGTATAAAAACTATAATTGTTATCGACGCATAAAGCGGAGAATATTGAGTTATGTTATATGGGTAGCACTCATCACCGGGGTGATGAATATAGACCTATTATGAATATAGACCTTAAGAGAGACATGTTGAATCTTATGCAGAGTAAAATGAACCACTTATAGAAGAGGAGTTAAGAAATTTAGGAGGAGTAACCATGAGGTATAGTGGATGTTACTAAATAATAACAGAATCCCATGATATAGAGAAAAAAAAAATTGGGTTTGGGAGACGTGACAAATGGTATCGGAGCTAAAGTTCAAAAATTGGGCAAGATATGTGCTCACAAAGAAATGGTTAACTGTTATAAATTTTTATGAATATTAAAAATATTTCTTCAAGTATACAAATATCTTGGATATACTTTCAAGTATACATGTAACAAATGGTGAGGAAGTAGAAACATTGATATGGGAGTAATATGAGGAGGCTCATATACCAAAATGGTTAAACCTATAATAGGTTTACAACTGGAAACCGCTATCTCTCAGAAAAATAGCATTTCTATGTAAAATAATAGAGTATGAAAAAAAAGTTTATAATGACATATTCAGCTATTGTTCTACTATCATAGTTATGAAATTTCAGCGTTCATAAAGTGAAGATACTGAAATCATCTAAATACAGTAGAAAGGATAAATGCTGAAGTTAATGGAAAAGAAAGGGGAAAATGGTACTACCAGGAACATGCAGATGTCGAGCAAAGACTACAAGGAGGATAGGAGGTTTTCCATTCTAAAAACTGCTAAACTAAGTATTCCTTACTGTGGTGAAAAATCAGAGAAAAATGAATTTATAATTATTCCCTAGATACATAGAAAAGGGAACTTCTAGAGATAAGATAGTGGTATGTTCCTGAAAATTTTCTGTTCATTCAGATGTTCTATGGTATGAATTAGTTACATATAAACATTTAAGAGAATCTAGATGTTTGATTTTGGTACTACATTTAACAGAACCCATCATCAGGCCTTCACCTTTCAGATACTGTTTAGTTGTAGACCAGAAGTCTATAGAGTAGAAACTCCAGAAACTCTAAACCAAGGTCGGTTTAGATCTGGAGTTACTTGACCTCTACATATGAATTAAATTCCATTATGTTCCCTGTAGAAAAAAAAATGATATGATATGCCTATGTGTATGCTAGAGAAACATTATAGGAACACTGAAGTATATATGGTATGTAGCTGAAAGGAAGAGAGCAAGATACTAGGATGTAAATTTCAGAGGTGATCATTTTAACATTTCTAACATCATACATTTCATATATGAGTACTTTAATATTTATAATGATGCTAGAAAAAAAAAAATCTAAAATTCCATTCTATAGGAACATTATACCATTATAAAGGTGAAAAAAAAAAAAAAAAAAAAAAGGAGACCTGGAAGATAGCAAAGAAATTTACATTATAATTAGGGTTCTTTAGTCGAGCACCCTTGAACACCTATAGGTATACTTTAATAGTAAGAATAAGGGTTACAAGCAAGAAAGCTAGAATATGTAGTTGACTCTTATGAAACCATAAAGTAAACTTTACATTATACAAGGGTTAAAATTCTCATAGCACCGTATACAGTATTATGTGTATTCACTTCCTCTCTAAAATTTGACACGAGGTAAGGGTAGAGGAGAAAATTTATGCTCAATGCATATCATCAATAGAAAAATGAAAAAAATCGATACATATGCATTTAAGACCAAAAGTTTATAGCTATATGTACTAACAAGTATAGAACATTTCACATTTAGGTATCTGTTAGTGCGACCCTAAATGCGCCATATATGTATAAACAGATCTACCCGAAAATTATATGTCACTGGCGCGCTATACACATAACCTATATACTTTCCAATACGTGTGCTACGCAGAGATATAATTATGAAATATATATATCGGATCATTTAATTACAAAGGAAGTAGTTATCGACATGAAAGCAAGAAAATATATAAGTTATCATTGTCACTGTTGGAACGAAGGTGTGGTCCACTTATAAAACCGAATGGTTGATAAATGAAACGACTCTGTACTGACACCATAATCAACGAAATCATTACATGTTAGCAACACCGATACCTCACGGCGCCATGGATAACTGTTAAAGTTAAAGGTAAAATAAATAGGGTTGACAGGCCGAACGCTAAAACAAGGCGGAAAACAATAGCGTTAACCCTAATCATTACGCCCTAGCATTTAAACCTCCACAGTTTTAAATCAAACATATTAAGAGACCGAGTGTAGATTTCTGGTTATAGGGAAAATTACCATGTTACAAGAGCCAGAGAGTAAACCTCACCTCTGCCGCCCGAACGATGTCATTATTCCTTTATCTTAGCACAGATTTAATCGGGTTCGAATATAGAGAGTTAGATCCCGCATTCTGCTATTAGCATGAAACTAAACAATAGAAATAAAATAAATTCACTGGGCTTTGATTCCGAGAGATAAATAGTTAACAAAACGTGTAACAAGAAACCTGCCATGAAAACGCAGTTGCTTCAGACGTCCCAAAACATACCGGCTGAGAACTAGATAAACAAAAGTCAGACAAATATGGACTGGGGCGCAGTGTTAGACAAAAGAAAATGGTCGAAAACATTTTCTGCAAACCTCCCCAAGGCCGAAGCCAAAACACGGCCAAGAATAGAAAGGCAACCGTATGGGAGTAGGCCGCGGTAGCCACGTCCAAATCATTCCATGGAAAACTCACCCGGCTTCCGTCGCTAGAGTTAAGCTCGGACACCTTCATGAACAACCTGAGACCTGCAATGGTTCCAAGAAACAAACAGTATGAGCGTCGAAAGCCTGGCTAGAATAAGCCAGTAAGATGGAAAATAACACGTTCTACGTTACATGAACTCAAAAATTAGTTGAATATCCATGAGTAGCCAGGAAGGAAGATGGGCTGGAGAGTGAGAATCAGCGATACAAAACCAGAAGCCTTTAACTCAGCAAGCTCTGAAATAATGACCGGAAGGAGACGAATACGAATGAGATTAGACCGAGAGAGAGCGAGGTTAATAAGGATCGCTAAACCCTAAAACACGACTGCTAAAAGGACTGAGACAATCCGGTTCATGGATTTACCCGGGTACCTTCCAGTGAGCTCGGCCTGTTACGAAATCTGAAAGAGGATTTCAGCAGATCCATGCTGAGCTGAAATTTCAGTACCCTCTGATCAGTTAAATATTATTTTAAGCCTATACATAGTACTGGGGAGGCGGGCTGCAGGAGAAATCATGCGATGTTGCTCATCGAACAGACCCCCTTTCAACCTCCCCTGTCCAGCTGTTAGTGAAACGCACTTCCAGTACCGGAGTAGTTGTGAAAAGTGGAACGAGTTGTCACTCAGCCAGAAGCTGGTGGCCGCCGACGAACCTGTCATCTGTACAAACACTCGACACCGAAATCGTATCATGTGCAAGCACAGGGCTGCAGATGGGATAGGGTGCAGCTTGTGGTTTTGGGACCGCACTGTGACAAGCGGATGTAGTATTATAAAACTGGCCAAGTGGAAAAAACCGGTTTACTCATACCGCCGGAAGCTCTAACAGCAGGGTTACACTCCATAAATCGCGTCAATGGAAACCGCGAGGATTGAACTCGGCACACTTAACCGCTATACAAACTAGTCAACCTACCACCGGAATCATTACACGTAGCCGTGGTATACGTGAAAGGTCAAATTATAATTATTAAAGGAGATAATGCCAACCTCTGAGTACCATGTATATGGTAGCACGTCATGTAAATATGGTAGTACTATGCAAAGAGGTGCTCCATGGTTATAAGGATGCGCCCATTAAGTTAATACATACCCTCTCACATATTAAACATTCAATCTTGAATAGTAAATGTTGGTTGGTATTAAATATTAAACATATATATATAATATATATATATAAGATGAGGTATATTAAAGGTTTGGAATAAAGATATGTCATATACTTATAATATGTATATACTCATTTTCTCATGGAACGAATGGGTCTATATTCACATAGGCCATATATGTACTTATGGGAACTTTTGATGTCAAGTTTAATCAAGTGGTTAGTTGGAAATATATATATGTATATGATTATATTAGCTATAGATATATCATCAAATGATGATTGCCAAGGCGCTATATACAGGTAGTATATATATTAATTTGAAACACATATAAAACCAGTAAGGCATATAGGGATATATGGATATATGGATATAAGGTAAATATGGATATATGGATATCTAGGGTGGAATTAAAGCGAATGTAACATATGTATATGGTTTTATTAAAGAGAAGGTAAACAAATACATATGGGATATTGGATATATTTATATAGATTGTGCAGATGAGAACTCAAGTGTAAATTTCATTCTATTCAATGACATACACATATGGATTGTGTATAAGCTACAAGTATGAATTATAGTTATATATATATATATATATATATATATATATAAATTTTACATTGGTCACTACGCAGTAGAGGTATGAAAAAAAATCAGTTGGAAAGTGTGACAATTGGGGGTATGACAAATGATATATAAAATCCCTTTCCAAGGATAATATACGTGACCAATATATGTGAAAAGACCACGGAAAAAAAAAAAATATATATATATATATATATATATATATATATATATATAAAGGGGATTATTTTAAATATATATATGGTAGCACTTTCAAAAAGGCTATATTCTTATATATGAATATATATGAATATAGGGATATATATATATATATATATTCATATGTTCATCAAATTAATATTGCCAAGGCTATATATATATATATATATCATGTTTACTTATACAATAAGGTTTGGAAATATATATGATATATACAAACCTAGTGGATATATATATATATGCTCATGAGATGTATATTGCCCAAGGCTTGAGAGGTAAGTAGTATAGGAATAAGTGGAAGATGTATCCTATAAATAAGGCATGTATACTGCTATAAAAGAAAAGAAGATTGAAGTAAAAGTTTTAATTTCAATTAAATGGTTGATTTCGTAATTGTGGAACCATTACATTGAGTTAGGCATGAATGAATGAAGGGGTAAATTAAAATTTTCCTGATGATTTACTTAAGGAAGAATATTCTTGTAATAGTGGAAGAATGATTTCTTAATTATTTATTTATATTCTTCCAGTTGGTATATTTTATAAGTTTAGAGATAATGAGTAAAAGAATTGGAAAAAATATGGAGAAGTGATATTTCTCTCATAAGGAAAAAAAAACAAATACAGATTTAAAAATAAAAGCATGAGAGATTTATGGGTTGCTTTTGCTAGAAAAAATAGAATGCTTTTATGCATTAGAAAAGAAGGAATTCTTTTATGACTCAGGAAAAAGTTGGAATACTTTTATGATTTATAAAATCTTTTCCATTTTAATTAATTCTATAAGCAGATGAGAGAAATAGAAGAGGGGAACTAGCAAAGCATGAACATACAATTAAAAGTAAATGCATAAATTCTGGTGAGTCTTTGAAAAAGGGGAAACTGTGTCAAATTTGTTTTTGGCATTATCAAGTATTAATATTTGTGAATGTGATGAATTATAGAAATTACATTTATCACTAGAAAAGGAAACATGTATTCACACTATAAAATTTGGTGGTGTAAATTTTATTAAAGTTAATTTTCTTGAGTCTTAAATTCAAAGACAGAGAAATGATGTGAAATCATACAGCTACAAACCGAGAGAAAAGAGGATGAGCTGTATTTTGGACTTGGGTGTGGGGGAAACCCATCAGCTCCAAATTTGTTCACTTAAGTTTTGAACTAGTGGATACAATTTCATGTGAGAGGTAAGCATGGAATTGTAGAGATTATTAATGAGTCTAGTTGTTACTAATTAAATTGATTAACTAACAAAAGAAACAATGAAAAGATACTAGAAGTACAACTATAAAATGAGAAAGGGTAAGCATAACCATGCATATGATACAATTGTTTTCTCTCATTTATGAGTACTAATGAAAAAGTTGAAAAAATTGTTTAGCCAAGTGTGAAACAGGAAATTGGGCACTCTGGAAACAAAGAGGAAAAAGGTGAAGATAAATCACCTAGAAAATCCAGAAAAGCTGAACTGAACCAAGTTGCGTGAGGAAAGAATCTAACTGAAAAACAAGAAAGGATAAGTAGTGTACTAAAAGTGCACTAAACTATTATGAACCTGAACGGTTTGATTAATAACTGAATGTCTTAAGTTATTGAAATGCAGAATGCTGTTGTGAATTATCAATTATATGTACCTGATATTACTTACATTGGTATAAATTGTGGACAGAGAAACCAGAATAAAAGATCTTCCATACAGACTTCTTGCAAAGAAGTAGGAAGAAAACCAACTGCATAAGGCATCAGTAAATATAGTGGAGGCAGGAGAGTACTCTGCTGGAAACTAATGGCTTATACATTAGCCCTACCCTTGCTTATTAAATTTCCTGATATAGTTCATGTCTCCTTGTTGGAAAAGAAAAGTTATAATTTTTGTACATGATGCTTCTCACATGATTGATTTGAAATGTGGTCTAGGTGGAACCAGAAGAGGAATTTCCTTCCAGAGTCGCTTCAAAGATGAAAGAGAGAAGAAATGGAATTGCGAAAGTGAACAATAGCTCGAGTAAAGGTGCAGTGGAGCACTTTACTGCTAAAAAGCTACATGGCATAGAGAAGCTCAGATGATGGAAAAGCATTCATAATTATGTTCAAAATCAACTAGTAGATAGTTGTCAACACCGAGGACGGTGTTTATTTTCAGAGGGGGAATATGTAACACCCCCAAGTTCTATGCTTTTCAAATGAGACATTTGAACATAAATCCAAAGGGGAGTGGACCCCAGTGGATGATTATTGTGTGGATGTGGTTAAGTATTTAATTATGAAAAATAAATAAAATATTATGTATGCACTATGACCAGATGAGAACATGAGATCATATGCCTAATCCATGAGGTGATGGAAAATGAAAAAAGACTTTCCCCAAATCTTTCAAAAATCCTTGAAAGAAATTATTTCTAATTTAGATTTTTGAGGAAAAATCTAAATTTCCCCAATGAAGAGGAGTAGTTGGGAAGAGGTGAGAAAAAGCTGGAAAAGCCGAGGAAAAGCTTAAAGCAGCTTTAAAGAGTCCCAGAATGGGAAGCCTAGGCTAAACAGGAATAAAGCATCCTGAAATTCTGGACGCAGAATTGGAAACAGGCTTGGGGAAAGCACAGCTTAAATAAGCTGCTCCAGAATAGATTGAGGCTAGTCTGTTCTGGGGAGGATCTCTGCTCGGGGGTGAATCCTGGGAGATAAAGAGGATTCTAAGGTTGGGAGGACTGGTCATAGTAGAGGTGTGCATGCATAAATTTGGAGATATCTGTAAGTCTATGTTAAACATATCCCTGTTTTATAAAATAGTGATGTTATATTCCTTTATGTCTTATGAAATTGTGATGTTATAGTCCTTTATGCAATTTATGAAATTGTGATGTTATAGTACATTATGGAATGTATGAATTGTTATGTTATGTTGCATTATGCAACTGTTAGATGGATTAATGGTTCAGTAACTTATGTAATTGCAACTACAGCTATTGACAGTAGAGACAAATGGTTGGGTGTAGAGATGAGTATATTGTAATAATGAGGTTTGAGATGATAGATCAATTGAGCAGCCAATATAATAACTATGTATAGGTATAGATGGCTATCTTTTAAAGGAGTATTTAATTTCTGTGTGTATAAACAGAAGATGTTAACAAACCAGTACCCATGAACATTAAGTTCCAAACAACTAAATATATCATAACAATACTGATGGCACAGAATTCACTGTGATCAATAACAGAAAGTAGGGAACAACAACCCTCAGCTGTGTTACAATGGAAAGAATTGTAAAAATTAGAATTTACAGTATTCTATTAAATGTAATGGTACACATATGGAGGTAGCAGTTGAATCCTAACTAAGTACGAGGATCTAACACTAGGGATTCTAAACTATCCAGTTCAAGTATTCTCTCCCCCCATTGGAGTGAAGCTAGAGGAGCTGTTTCCTAGTTTTCCATGGAACAGTGGAATCTGTACCATAGTGTCACACATGTTGAATGGTTATAACAGACAAATAAGGGGGGGAAAAGCCTATTGAAAAATCTATTGTGTAATAAAAGTTTGTGTGAGGGAAGATTGTAACCATGTGTAAAATACCATGAACAGAGCATCTGGTTACCGTCCATAGAAACTACTGGGAAGGTAGTGGAGCAATGGTGGTTAACTGCGTAGAGATAGATGTATGCGAGGAGGCATACATCTATACCTCGATGCTGAAACTTTAACATATTGAAAATGTTAGCAGGCCGGCAAACTGGGAAGTTTGATTAAGGGCCTAGTGATCATCCTGAACAGAAAACCTGAGAAATACAAAGTAAAATATATAGATATATAATTCTACTGAGAAGAGGGGAGGTCAAGCCCAAAAATCCTCATGGAAATTCTTGTATTCCATGGCTGTCTGTAAGTACTGAAAAGAATCTAATCTCTAATAACAGTCTGCATTGTAGGTGATTCAGTTTAAAAACTATAATTGTTATCGACGCATAAAGCGGAGAATATTGAGTTATGTTATATGGGTAGCACTCATCACAGGGGTGATGAATATAGACCTGTTATGAATATAGACCTTCAGAGAGACATGTTGAATCTTATTCAGAGTAAAATGAACCACTTATAGAAGAGGAGTTAAAAAAATTTAGGAGGAGTAACCATGAGGTATATTGGATGTTACTAAATAATAATAGAATCCCATGATATCGAGAAAAAAAAAAAAAAGATGGGTTTGGGAGACGTGACAGCCCCGTTGGCCTTGTTGGATCCAAGCATCATTCCAACATTATGAAAAAGAAGAAATATAGATATATGGGTAAACAAAGATGTCAAACCATATTATCCCAACAATAACCACCATAGTAAGGCACTTTTCTACCATCCCCCATCTACCCCATGTAATATGGATAAGCCAAACTCCCCTAAAAGCGACCAAAGAAAAAAGAAATATTTTTTCCTTCTCTCCTCCTCATGTGTATCATGGAGTAAAGACATACTGATAGACATGTGAAATATCACATCAGCCCAATACAAGTAAGAACCATTAATACACATCATGAGAGTACCATGTCAAGTTTTACACAATTCAAATCACATAGACATAGGGGATGTCATGTGATGGCCAAACTCTCTCATGGTCAACCAAAGTGAACATGCCTTCTTTTGCTGCATTCTGTCATTGATACAGAAGGTATGAATCAGAAAAAATTGAGATATTGGGTGGTAACCATACTCACCCAAGAGTAGCAAGCGCAGCCATGCCTCCTTCTTCATTTCATGATTGTTTTTCAAGGCATGGATCAAACAAATATCAGCCTTTGGGTAGTAACCAAACTCACCCAAGAGCAACCAACATAACCAATGTTCTTGCTGGCCCATGTCATATATCTGCAAGTGGTCATGCAACCCCTTGCTTATCATCCTCACCCACTCATCCCAATGTGGATGATGAATGATGTGCTGCATAAACATGGTATCCTTCCTTTGTAGAATACCATTCTCCTCAAAATGATGAAGAAATTTGCACTCCATGAAATGTTGAAGTGCACCTTTAATGAGATCTCTTAATGAGACCTTCCTCTCATCAATGGCCCTCCAAAACTAATAAGGTTCTGGATCTGCTGCAGGTAGAAGTTTCTCTTTGAGCTGTGAGATGCTCATTGAGAAAGTGTCATCAATAAAGGAGAAAGTATTCCTCATCTCAAGATGTCTACCATTTATCGTCTTTATCTCCATTGCTTCATGAGTGAAGCTACCTTCAAAATTCTCTAAGAATAATGGGGCTCCTTCATTATCACTGCTACTAAGTGACAACGTTGTAGATCTACATGGTAATACATATGTTGTCTGAAAGCAAGGCACAAGGTTGATCTCATAACCAGTCATTGTACATAGGATCATGCTTATCCAATTTTCTGAAACTCTACACTTCAACTCAAAGGGTTGACTGCAACTCAAAATTGATGAACTGGGATATCTCTTCATCTCCTCCTTGATTAGATCAAGGGTCCTCTACGTTGTGATATGTTGCTGCTTCAAATCAACATTTTGTTCTAACCCTTGGTTATGCATTGGCCCTGATGGCATGTCCCCATAAGTTTCAATAATATCTACTCAAACAATATGTGATGAAAGTGCATGCTTACCTTCGATCAACTGACGTGTGGGAACCTCTTGCAAGAACACAAGATTTCCTCCAACCGGGACAATGGTGTCTCCAACTACTGGTAAGATTGATGGCTTCTCTTCTCCAAGTGTACCAACACTAGAATCTACCTCCTCTTCCTCATGCATCTCCGGAATCATGCATGGGAATCTATGTGTTAAGAGCTCAAGACTATCTTGCAAAAGTGCAAGTGTCTCTTCTCTGGATGCAAGTACTTCTGCAGTTGGTGGTGAAGGTAGTGACTCTTTGTCCAAAGTGACAAGATTGACATCCTCATTTGTTTCCTTAGGAAATTTCTCTTTGTGACACATCTTTGGTTTTCTCACATCAAACTTCTTCCTCAACTTGTGAAAGAAATATGAATAGTTAGTCACCTTTGCATGCTCCATGTGACCAAACCACCAATCATTGGCTTCACCATAAAGATGAAGTGCTGCAATCTAGATAGCCTCTTTTTTAGCCAAAGGATGTAGCATGAAAAATGTATCTAACTCTTTCCTCCAAGACTTAACAGTGCTTAAAGAATATCCATCAAATGTATGCAAATAAATCCTATTATGCCTCTTTCTTCTATTGCTTCTATATGATCTTATTTCTTCTTTGATTTTTTAGAATTATTGGAGAGTTAAAATTTCTTTGAATGCTCTAGACTATGCTTTGTACTCTTCAAGATACAGACTGAGGGTCTCAAGAGTCTCAGGTTCTCTTATTTCTTCATTTATATACCATTCACCTTCTTCAAAGAAAGTGGGCATAGTAGATCTATGATTCTTTGGTTTTCTTTTTTGCTGATAGGAAGTGCTTGGACCTTCCTCATCAAATCTTCTTCTTGGATCCTCCTTTTTCCTTTCTCTCTTCATTTTATTGACCTCTTTGGAGAGATCTTGCATGGATATAAAGAGAGGAGTGGAAAAACTATAATCCTCCTTCATGATAGATCTCATCTATCTGCTTCTTCTTTCAATGCAAAAGATGAAGTGTCCACAAGATAAGCCAAATATCATGCTCTGATACCATAGTAATATACCAAAAAGGAGAATGCAGTAATAATGAAACACAATATAAGAACAGCAACAAAGTCAACAATAAATATATATACAAATCAGAGTGCACATAAATAGTTGAGCCATTTTATTATATGGGAGGTGAAAAATCAAGTACAATAGTGCTCAAAATATGAGACACTCAAGCCATAGGGATGGCCTGGAATGACCCTACAATGATCCCACAAGAGGGACTGCGTAACTATTGAACTGCTGGAAGGTAAACTACAATGTCCCTACTGCCACTGTTGGGACTACAACTACCAGTAAGATATAAATTCAGATCTAGGAAGAATGGGAGCTCCAATGGTGCTGAAAATAGAGATCTAGGCTCTATGATGGATACCCAAGATAACCCAGAAAGGGTTTCTCAAATATGTCAATATAAGAAAGCCACCCTCTTAGGGCTTCACCAATATACTACTGGTTATGCAGGTCTATTGCATAATCTGATGATATGATGGCTGCAGTAATGCACAATCAGATCTATGCAAGAAGGGTTGTCCCCTTCACTAGATCCTTGGGCTAAGAGCTCAATATCTAGCTCCTCCAATCTCTTCTGTTGGAAATAGCTACTAGATGAACAATAGCTTCAGAAAACTATGTTGTAAGAGAGGGAGGCTCAATAACCTACTGCTAGATATGTCAAATTAGCTCCTGAATGATGGAAACAATAGATACAATGTGAGGAGATGATCCCTCATGGGATTTCTGGCTAAAATACTTGAAACTTCCTTCCTCCAATAGATCTACAGGACTGGACTATGCAATCATTGAAAGGATTGTTGCTGCACGGAGGTAAAACCCAATGGCCTGAATTTCAGATATAGATCTGCTGCTCCTGGAAGACTGAATGTGAATACAAAATGGTAGGATGAATCCTCCACTAGTTTCCTAGCTGAATGCTAGAAACAACCTCCTAAATATGGCACCAATGCCTGATAAGGAATGTAGTACAACCCTCTTTCAAGAGCTACTTAATGAAAGAGGTGGGATTCCAGCTCGGGAACACACTGTACTAAACAACACTGCAATCTTATCTAAACAACTCAAGAATGCA
Source organism: Pinus albicaulis (assembly GCA_034641835.2). Taxonomy (NCBI): domain Eukaryota; kingdom Viridiplantae; phylum Streptophyta; class Pinopsida; order Pinales; family Pinaceae; genus Pinus; species Pinus albicaulis. The sequence goes on from CM076579.1 coordinate 632,311,693, forward strand.
TAGAAATTTCCTAAGACAAATCTATATCTAAACATATCAAGAAATGAGTAATCCAAATCATGCCTTCTATTGTGCCTTCACTTTCATTATATAGATATGAGCCTTCCATAGCCTAGGCCCATTATAAAATTGTGCTGTGCATGTGGAGATAAGTCTCCATGGTTGACTGCATTGTTTCTCCATGTCCTCCATCATGTTCATATGGGGTGATCACCCTCTCCATCATGTTTGCATTAAATGCATCACTTCTTCCACTAACTTATCATAAGTGCTCTATGATCTTCTTTGAATGCACTATGATCTCAGTTGACCTTATCAAATATCCTCATGATTTTACATTTAATATCCATGATCTTATTTGATTGTTTCATCCTCCATAATCTATCTCATAAATGAGACATGATCTCCATGAATGGAGATGCTCCACTACTCCATGCTATTAGATCTAAATCTAGAATATCCACATACACACATTAAAAGTGGATTTTATTCATCTTTGAGGTTTGTGGGTCCCTCAACCCTTTTATTTACTTAATTAATTAAGAAAATAAAGAACTCTAATATTTCAAATATCATGTGAAAATTTGGGAATATTACATTTCCATATCGAAAGAGTCTTCTCCTTAGCTTTATGAGAAGAGGCTTGGGTATTATTACCAATTTCCTTGGATTATTTGGGATCATTGATGTCTTCAATGAATCTAATAAAACAAAAATATTTTTCCAGAAAAGGAGATTTTGCAAAGGTTAAGGCCAAAGTATTCTTTGCAGCTCTTTTTGGAAAACAAAATTTTTTTAGTAAGCAAGGAAGTTGTATAATAATATTTAGTAATGGCATTGTGTGATTGCACATTGGCGGGGAACTTGTTCAACTAGAAAGTAAATGCTTGGTTAAAATATTTCCCTCTTTATTTTTACCCCATTTTTTGGCTCCCGAGTTATTTTAATAACATGGCAGTAGTTTTATCATCAACAAAAATTTCTAAAAATAGCTTCTTAAACTCCCTCCAACTATGGATTGAATTGGCCAGAAGAATGTGATACCATATAAACAATCTACCTTATAAAGTGAATAGAAGGAGTCTACTAGAAACATCATCAAAATGTACCACAAACATCCGTAAATTCATGTAGAAGTTTTCAATATGGTCTTCTTATCGAGATCAAACTTTGACATCAATTTTTCTGGATGTTTTGGAATCTTATGAAGATTATCCTTAAGAGTGAGTGGTGCTTGGGACCTCCAATCCAATTCTGCATCAGCCATGTCTCCATCACCTTCCTCCTCCTCTAAGTCTGAAGAGAATTCTCCTTTATCATTAAAATATGTGTAATAATCAGGATTTTTGCTCATCATAAAATTGAAAATCTTCCCCTTCACTCTCCAAATTATCCTCAAGAGGTGGAAGTTCCCCTTGGGGAACTATTCTTTCCATAGGACCAGCTAACTCCTCAAGGATTTTAATAGCCAAATATTCCACCAAAGAAACCAATATGCCACTAGGGGTTGTTTCTTTATTTAAAAGCTTACGAGGAAAAAAAATAACTGCATGGAGTAAACCAAGAGCTCTTGCAAAATGACGAATAATGGGTGATATCATTCAGAGATTATTGTAAGTAAGCTCAAATGTTTGTACTAGACTAGGCTAATAATTTTTCCTTCCATAGGAGTATGAGTTGGAGTAGAAACATGAATGTTATTGCCTTGTGTGGAAGTCTGCTTTCTAGGATGTGGTTGGTTATCAACCATAAAAAGGTGGTGGCTCTCTTTTTAGCACACTATTATTGATGGTGTTGCAACCCACCAACATGCAAGGGGATCTCCCTAATGAAATTTTCAAATTATAATTCACACTATTTCCTATAGGATCCCTTCCCAAAATAAGGCCCAACTTCCATTTTCTTAGATATTTTCCTTGGCTGTGATGGTCAACACAAGAGAGTAATGTATATGTACTTTTGAATGAATAAGTGAGTATTCCTTGTGGAATTTTTAGTTGCATAATGTAGAAGCAATGATTCTTGAAACAAGTACAACACACATTCAATAAGATAAGAACCAAAGCCACAAAATAGTTCAATTTCTTTAGTATTGATGAAAAAAACATATATCAAAAACATTCAAATAATAGCCTTATAACATTTATGACATACACATGAAAGTGTGTTGGCCCAGCGAGATTAAAGTTTTAAGAAAAAGTTCCAAGATACATTTGTATAATTTACACCACTATCTCCAATAGTGGAGTGTGAGAGATACCTATTTCTCCTCAAGATAACTATCTTCCTCTCGAATTCCTAGTGGGAGGAACCAAGGTGAAAATTCATTTTCTTGAGATATGAGGGTGTATATATAACAAATTAGGTGACTCTTCACCTCCCTTGTGACTCTTAGACTTTCATCATGACTCTTTGACTTCCATATGACCTTTTGAATTCATCATGACTTTTCACATTCTATAGGTGACTCTTGGACTTCCACTTTACATTATATTTCCCATAAATTGAAAATTACATAATCATATCCACAAATGATGTGGTAAATGATGACTCATATGACACCTTGATATGACACGTTGAAAATACATAAAATTAAATTGATGACATGAACTCAATGATGATGTGTCAATGTCAAACCAATATTTCTCCTGATATCTTTGTGTCTTCTCAAATATGGTACATACACTTCTTGTTCCTCCATATATCTTGAAGGTAGTGAGTCTTTAATATGATCTTAATCTCCAGTTGTTATCGCAATTTGGTGTCCCTTCATATTCTTTTTCAATAATAAAATTCTGCTTACATCTTCATAATTATCTTCTAGTAGAGTTTCCTTCTCATTCTCTTTAGTAATAATCATGTCATGTGAAAATATAGTACCTGCAACTGGTAATTACTCATGAAAATAAGAAATTATTCCAAGAAAATCCTAGTCTAACATGCTTCATGAAAATTATTGGTTGAGGTGGAACTGGATGTTGGACATAGTGAAAAACTCAAGGATTTCATATTTCACATTTCTAAGGGATAAGAGTGATGGATTGGGTCCTAAGACTACACAATGCACTATTTTTGAGGCTTGGGTAGGAATAATATGTAGCTTAGGATCTCAGTGAGGAAATATTGATCCTTAAGAATGCACAACATAGGAGAAAGAGAGAGTCTAGGAAATACAGAGTTGTGCAACTCAAGAATCTAGGGAGGTAGTTTCTTGGTCACCACTATGTAATGCACAGACGAAGGTTCACTGGAGGGGTGAACTAAGCAGTTGTAGAGATCAAGAGGAAATGGTTGAGCATTTTGAATACAAAATTTGTAGTCCTTGGAGGCAGGAGCTAGACATTGAATAGTTCCAGGAGGAAAGGGGGAATACTGAGTCTTGTTATTGCAAAATGCACGGTTGAAGGAGGGAAGGTTGGGCTCAAGTTGGTCGGTTATAAATTTTTCCAGAATTTTGATAAGTGTGGGATCAGTGAAGAAGATGTAAAACCGAGATTTGACTTGGGCATGATCACACACTTAGAACAATTGATGAAAAAACATAGAGAAATCATCACTTAGAAGAAACATGTTCCCCTTATTGTGACTAAAAAATAACATACTCCTACAAGTGCGACACTTAAGACACACTTTGCGACGACTGTGAAGACACTTGTGCGACAATGCATGAAACTTTGGGAGTGGGTCTAATACATGTCTATATGATAAATATGACCCACATACATCAAATTTTCCTCTTGAAATATACTAGAACATTTCTTCTATAATGTGTGATGCTTCCCATGCTAAAATATGATACTTTAGTTCTCTTCCAAAAGGGACTAGAAAACATAGAGAATATACATGGAATGACTCCTATTACTAGAAATAAGAACATGAAAGGTCAAAGTGGGCTTTGAAAATTGAATGTAGGACAAAGTTCTGGAGAGTGTTGTAGCAACAAAATCAAATCATTAATAAATAATATATAGCAATCATAGTTCAATTAAATATATTGGATTAAAAAAAATTGATTTGAGCAATGATGAGTTCTCACCCCAACTCTAGCCTTCTCCTTCCCAGTTTCACTACATTAATTGAAATACATTGGGTGGGAAGTATGTGACCATAGCTACTTTAAAACATTTTATATTTTTCAAAAATTAATATTCCTTTATATTTTGGCCATAATGCCCCCATAAGTTTTTAAAAAATGATTGGACTCTCCATGTGAATTTTTTTCATATCATACTATTGACAGTGTTAGACCCACCAACATTAAGGGGATATCCCTGATATGAAGTCCCAATTAGAACTCACAAAATTTTCTGTAGGAGTCCCATTGGGAAATATGGCCAGGTTTTCAATGCATCAGGTGTTAATGATGTGCATTGGCTACAAAAAAACATAGAGTGATGTATCCTGACTTTTGCGAGAGCAAGTGTGTAACCCCATGGAAAGTCAAGTGAGATGCATGAAGGTTCTAACACATGAAGGGAAAATGAGTGATCATCTTATAAGTCACTAATAGTACATAGCTTAAAGAGATGCACAATCATAAATACATCACAAGCTAAATGTGAAATAGTTCAAAAGTTAACAGTGATGAAATAATACAACAACACTCATTCAACGAGATTCATAACAATGAAAATGAAATAGTTCATAAGAATATGTATAATTTAAATGACATACATTGGAAATAAAACAATAATATTCCTAATAGATTCAAAACATATGCATGAAAATGTGTCGGCTCTAAGCTTTTATTAAAGTAAAATTTCCAATCATACATATCCCATATATGGAGCAGTGTCCCCAATAGTGGAATGTGAAGCCATCATCACCTACCCCTCCAAAGAAAGATACTCCCTCTATGCTATGGAGAAGCCAAGGATATCACAAATCTCATTTCTCCTTATTCTAAGCTTAAGCCTAGTGAAAGTATTGGCTCCCAAAAGACCTTTACATGAGGTATGATGTTATATTTATAACAAAGGGGGTGAATCTTCACATTCCCCTTTGTGACTCTTGAAGGTCCTATCATGACTCTTCGACTTCTTTAAAAATTATTTTTCAATAAAATTAGATCATGACTCTTCACATTACAAAATTGACACTTCGAATTTCACTTACAAATTAATTACGAAATAATATTATAATTAATCAAACCCATATAAGAAAAAATAGGGTTGATCCAACTAGACAACCTAACAAGATAAACCACTATCATGCTTGATTTTTGGGAAACTATAGCTCAAAAACATCCGCTTGACGTCTTTCAGTCACGTATCGGTGCCAATATTGGTGCTGTGCAATGACATCCCCAAACTGTGTCATGGTGTCCATATGGAAGAGGACTCTAGCCTCCATAGAATCTAGGTACAATGATTTGGAATTAGTTTGAACATCCTTCTAGAGTGGGAGCAATATTACGTTGACTTGGATAGGAAAATTGATGTACCTTTGCATGTTCTGTCTATTCAGCGCTAAGTATTCCTTGGTGTAAATATGTTTAAGCTCCTACAAGTATTCTTTGATGTCCAACTTGACCTAGTTCCTAGGTTTGGCTTCCATGAGTGAGCCAAATTATGGTATCCTATGTTAGTTCACCAAGTATAACCATTCATACGAGGCCTAAATTATACCACTGAATGAGGTGAGTTGCTTGTTTTTATGGATCAACATTGAGACTCTTGCTTTCTCCAGCTCTGCCTGTTTCTTAAAAGTCTTTCTCAAGTCAAGCACTACAACTTTGTATCACATTGACCATTCATTCATGGCAACAATGGCATCTTGTAGATTCCTAAGTATTTTGAAAAAGTATTTATATTTTTTGCTGTAAGCTATGCAAGTGGACAACTTACTTATGCATGATAAGAAGTTCCTCATCCACATGATATCTCCAAGCATCGATACCTCACCAACTATTGCTTTCCTCATTTATTCCAGACGGAACTGTGTGGAACTTGTGTTCTCAGTGGTTGCAAGGAGTTGTTATACCTCTTGCCTAACAACCTTTAATTTCTGTTCCAAATGGTTATTATCGACCATCAAATATGCAATGTTTGAACTTGCTACACCTTTGAAGGCCAACTTGGCTGTGACAACGACATCGATATTCTTCCTAGTATCCACCATAATCACCCTTCATCTAATAAATGTAGGTGATGCGAGGTCATATGGAAAATTATTCTCACGTCCCTGTACATATTCTTCTAAAGTTCTTCGTATGAAACATTGTACGTGTCCATAACCAGATCATCATCAAGAGAAACAAGTTACTATTCATTGCATGGAGATAACTCTACTACTAGAGGTGGTGGAGACTGAACGAATACCTGCTTTGTACCTAAAATGAAGTCTACATCTTGATTTTGTAGCTCCGGTTCTTCCTCCATATATAGGATCTTAATCAGCTCTTCAATTTTCTAGGCAAGCTCTGTGTCCTGCATATGCTCATTCTCCTCCTCTGGTAGTTTCTAGTTCTCTTCTATCTCTTCAACTTGTTTATGTGTTATTTATTTTTCTATTGCGGTTTTCCTCTCTTATTATTCTTCCATATGCTTCTCTTGTTCTTGATTCTACTTTTCATCCTCCAATCTCCTCTTCTCTTCTCTCTTCCTCCGTTCTTCTCTCTGCATCCTCTATTTCCTCTTTTCCTCTATTTCTAAACCCGATTTCATAATATTGGATCCTATTTCATATTGCGTCTTCACTCTCCCCCATGACTATAAGAAACCTTTCTCTTTCCCTTATCCTATGAGGGGTTTCTCCCTTCAACTGGAAATAATTTCGGAGCAGCTGCCTTCTGCGAAGTCACCTATGAAGTTCCTGCAAAATTGATCGGCTCGAAGTTTTTGAAGGCATTATAGAAGTTCTTCGGTGAATCCTCCTCAAGGAAATGAAATACCCCACTGAGGCACTGGAAGGGAATTCTCACATAGTGGTATTCACAAATACCACACGGATAATATGGATTAAAGTATCGAGTACCAAATGCAAACTTCTATATCGCATTTCCTTCGATTCGATTAATTTCATGTTTCTAATCTCCTACAATCAAATCTGCATAGAACAAGTTGGACATGATATTTTATTCTTCCTATGCAAAGCTGCTGACAACCTTATGGAGAGATGATATGAAACTTCTTGCATGAAAATATTGTCGGTGGAATACCTTGGTGAAAAATGTAGCGAATTCTAACTGTCAAACACTTTAAGGAAGATTCCATCCATTGAGTCAAACATATCTATTATCTCCGTTACTGCCTCCATTGCTTCACGTGACATAGAAACTGGTTCTTCCTGAAATGCATCTTGTAAAAAAAAATGCGGAAGTGGTAATTTATGTTCTCGATTACTCCTCGATGGTTTCAATCCAAGAGTAGTCTACAGTGGATGTACATGACAGGGTATCAAGGTGTCCAAGTCCAGTCCATGTCAGGGAATGAATTGTGTGCATATATTCCATCCAATAAATATGCATACATGTAGAATATTTATTTCCTGTCCTTGACACGATTCTGGGCATTTTCTACATGGACTATTCACTATCGATCCAATAAACATGATCAATTGAATAACCTCCCCTCATCCAAAACATGGTTCAATAAGACTTACCAGCATTCAGGAAAGGTCTTTGTCCTTTCTCGATCATAGATTCTACAAGCTAAGATAACCAAGAGATTATAGGCCCTCCTGAGAGAGTTTGTCTTGTAAGTATTGGTCGGTGCCTATCAAAAATTTGATGGCTCTTTCACCCTGCCTTTAAAATTTCCTTCATGATCATATAGTTTTTCATGGCATAGAAGTATGAATCCATGAGGGTTTTTGGATCAGGAAAATGGTACATAATATGGTAATATTCTGCCAAAAAAGTAGCAATCATTTGTCCAGTGGCATTGTTCAAAGTCATAGTCTTCACATCAATATGTGAACAATCCATATGATAACATTTACACATGGGAAGGTTGAATATCTACACTAAACACTAACATATAAATATCGGTCCTCTATATCTATCTTGAAGCTCTTTGCTGAAAAATTCTTCATTCACTTTCTGGAATGTAAGATTTGATTCCTTTTCCACAAACAACTGAGTGTCTAGATACACTTCCAAGTTTACTAGACTATTCTCAACAAATTATCGGATACTTATTTTTTTGGTGTATTTTGAATTAGCTAGGTGCCATGGTAACAGTGACCACTGGAGAGAAATGCTCAACAATTTTGATAGCTGTAGGAGGGAAAAGACACTCTTGGAAATAATAAATTGTCTTTTGCAAATCCACTTTCAAAGAAAGACTAGGCAACAAAATAGTGAAATGACGGGAGATATTGCACAATTTTCATGGTCAAGGGAGGGATTATAGCTGAGGGAAATGAGAATTGCACAGTCTCAACATCCAGTGGTGTAGCCTAAGGCTTGAGACTATGCAATGCACAGTTCAGCCTGGGAAGTGAAAGGGAGAGACTATGCATCATGCAGTCTCAGTGGCCAAGGTGCAGAATCATAACTGGAGTTGCGCAATGTGAAGTTAGGCCAACTTGAACTATTCATTATGCAATATTAGAGGCTAAGTTATTGACCTGAGCCTTGGTCTTGCACAATGCCCAGCTGGGGAAGGCAGTGAAATTTCAAGTGAAGTCTTCTCGATGAATGTGTGGGAAACAATAACATATAAGATATAGTGCAAGTTAAAGTGAAGATATTACTAAGTATGTATAGCTCAATGTGAATTAAGTGCATAAAATCAACAAATGGAAGGAAAAACAAATATGTGAGGAGAGTCGCCGAAATCACGATCACTGGTGTGCAAAAAGAAGAAAACTAATGCGTCACTTATGAAATGCGAATGAAATAATTAATTAACACTTCTAAAAGCTAATACAAGTTAAAAAACCAAAAACCATGAAGACAAACAAGAAAAATAATTCTCATAGATGAAAAACAAAAAAAATGGATAGATAAAGCGAGAGAAGATGACAAAAGAAAAACTCACCCAAAAAAGGGATGTAAACTCCACCGGACTCTCCTTTATATCCTTGCGAATGTTATAAATACAATATCAAATGTACAAATGAGATCTAGATTCATAAATTAAATATATTTGAGCAGATTAGGGTTTATGGTGGTCATGCCTAAACTCAAGGAAAAGCAACACTTGGCGGAAATTTCTAAAAATAACAATTGTGCCACCTTCGGAAAACTAATAATTAATCCTACTTTCTAGGGATAGTTTTTCGTCTTTTTATTTTTGATTTTTTCTTTTTTTCGGGAAACCTTCCATGCACACTTCCAATGAAGATTGCGCAATTCTAGGTAATTGAGCAACTACAACACAAGGAATGGATTGTGAAGTTCATGAGCTTAGTGTCACGTTGGCAACCATGACTGTGTAGTTCTAAAGATCAAGTATAAGCTACCATTTTGGATTGCGTAATTTCCATCATCAAGGGTGGATTTCCCTCTTGGATTGCACAATTTTTGGAGGCAAGCCCATAACTGTTGTAAGGTCAAGTCGGAAGGTTAGCTTGTGAGTCAAAAATATGAGATACGTATGGAAGTAAGAAAACACAATAATATATGAAAATAACTAGTCTTGATAAAATCATGGATACTTGACAACAGTAAAATAAAAGCTCCTATGGATAGAAGGGAAGGCTCCAAAATCAAAGCATAGGAAAATTTTTGGAGGGTGGTTGTAGCAGATACAACACTTTGCGACACACTAGTAGAACTCCAGCTCTCTGTATCGGTCTTGTCTCATGCAAAACAAGTATAACACTTCAGGAAGTATTGTCTGGTTCATTGGTTATAAAAAATTCTTTACTTAACTTGAGTTAAAGATATAGTCCCTACCCTTCTATTCATCAATAACACACTTAAAAAAGCCAAGTGAAAGTGAGTTGTTACGTTTGGGGACGAAGAGTATATAGATGCACAAGTAGAAGAATTGTGATAGCCTTAGTTTTCATCTCTAGTGTTGCTCCGCTTCTAGTAGGCCTAGACAATACCGCACAGAGTCACTTCAAAACACAAACGTTGATTCGTCACTAGTGAGCCTAGAAAAGTACCCCGACATAGTTTCTTGATTCACCTCCCTACACAGGAAACCTTATTCTTCTTTCCCCCTTTATTTTATTTTTCTTATTCATAGAACTAGGCAAAGAAACTTATTTATTTCATGGGGTGGAAGAGGGATCCCGAATTATTGAAAGTAGAATAGGTTGTCCCTTCAGAGTGGGATTTTTATATATACCTTTTACATACTTGTTAAGGTTTTCCTCCCGTCCTTACTCTACTCAAATTAGTTCACAAGGTATAGCCAAAAATTATAAAATACTGATTAGAGTAGGTGGTACTCTCTATAGATTCAAGTGTCGTGATTCCACTACAGTTTTCCCTAAAAAGGTCGTATTTTCCATCAGAGAATCATCGACTAAAATAATGAAAGATTCACGCAAAGAGAGGGAATAAAAATATAACCAAGCATTTATAGTAGCACAAATTACTCTAGGAATTCACCATTCTTTCTTCAGAAATCAAACACAGTCTCATGTGGAAGCTATCCTACAACTTGAAAAGAAATGAAAACAAAGGAGTAGAGCAGAAATTAAATCAAAAGAAAACAAAAAAAGTAAAAAAAAAAAACAACAAAGAAAAAAAACAACTACTCCTACTCTTAACCTATTAGCGAATGGATGAGACATACGTAAAATGAAAATTCCAGTGTAACCTGCGATGTATCAACTAGACTATGTAATCCAGAGAGAGCATATCAAGAAAGATATTTAGGCATAGCCAAAACGAGAAATATAAGACAATAAATAGCAAGATGTTCAAAGTTTTAAAATGCACGCAGAAAAGTAAGAAAGAAAAGTGCATGTGAAGCATTGTGCACATGCATTATGGTGTTCATACACACTACAACTCAAAGACTTGCAAGACCAAAATTTTGAATTACGAAACTAGGTGAACATGAAGAAAGAAGAAAACTTTCATTTTGCTATAGTTCTTGTTGGACATTAGGTTCAACTCTCTCCATGTGTTTCGCAACATGGACTAACCACCTCTTGTGGATCCTAACTCTGGCGATTGTAGCGGAGACTAATTCTTGTGGATTTTGGTCTAATGGAAATCATGATTCCAACAAGTGGTATCAAAGCGACAAGTCTCGAGTTCGAAACTCACATGGCTCATGTTGGGGGGGAGATTGCTGGACATTGGGTTCAATGCTCCCTGTGTGTTTCAGGACATGGACTAACCACCTCTTGTGGATCCTAATGATGGTGATTGTAGCAGAGACTAATGCTTGCCGGTTTTGGTCTAATGACAATCATGATTCCAACAATTATCACTAGATATGAATCCTCCAACGATTGAGAGATAGGATCGTGTAAATCATATGGAGGATGTGAAATTTGTGAAATAGATTTATTTTCAATTTGTACGACACATTTTTGAGGAGCCTTGAAATATTCAACACTATTATGATCATAGTTGGAAAGGGCCTCAAGACTATGAGAACCTAACATAACCATCAACTCGGGCTAAAGTTCCTCAATATCTTGCAAAACTTCTGACTCATCAGAAGAAAGAAAATTAAATATCGGTGGCTTAGAAAGATCGAAAATAGAAATTCAAATTCGTGACCAGATGAATCGGTGAAAATATCACGATATTCACAACCATAAAGTTCAATATTGAAAACATAGGAATCCTCATGATCTAGCAAATCGTAAAGAGGGGAAGATTGAAAACAAGAAATTTCACCCTCTATCTCTTCAAAATAATGTGATGGTAGATTAGGGAGATCAAGAAGAGAATATTTTTCCTCTATGCATTCAGATGTAAAAGTGACTTTCCATAATTTCAAAGAGTGGTGAGATGTAATAATATCATTAGAAGGTAATTCTTCATGAGATTCAACTTGAATACCAAAATTGCAGAAAATGTCTAGATAATAAAGGAGAGGTTCGGAAGGAAAAAAATCATCCTTCATCATATATTCTTGTTCAGATGTGAAATCCCACACATATTCTCCGTAAATCGTATCGCAAGTTGGTTGCTTAACAAAAACTCCATCTTGAACTTGATCCTCATGAAAATCAAAAGAAACATTCGAAAAAGGTGAACAAAACCAATCACAATTAAGAGGACTAAAGGAACCATATGGTACTTTGATGGGTCATCAAAATGCACTTCCAAACCATGGGTAGAGAAGCTTGACATCTACTTCCAACTGAAAAAAGTACCAAATATGGAGACCATAAAGATAACAATGCTGCACCTTAAGGGTGAGACACATGATTGGTGGTGTCGTAGCTTGTATAAATTGGTTCATGCCAATGTGACTGCATATTCAAAGTTCACAAGGAGGTTGGTGGAGAGGTATGATCGAAGAGATCCTGAGGAACCATTCATGGGGCTAGAAAATATCAAGCAATCAGGTAATCTAGAAACTTATATTCTGAATTTCTAAAACTTCCTGTTATGGTTCATGATTTATTTGCAACAATAAGGGTCTATATGTTCATTGATGGGTTAGCAAAACCTCTTCATGGGTTGGTTAACCCTACCAAACCCAATACCCTTGAAGATGCCATTGAAATGGCTATAAGTCTAGAAGATGCCTTGGCAAAAGAAAATGCAACATTTCAGCCAAAGCCCACTTTTCCATCAAAGGGAAAATATGAGAAGGCTCCTTTCTCAAAAGAGAGCTAAAGTAAAACACCTCTTAGTGATGATCTCTGAAGATATTTGAGGAGAAGGAAGCTTTGCTTCACATGCCAAGAATCATGGGCACCCGAAAATAGATGTGCAGCAAGAAGGCAAACTACATAAAGGTCTTCTCAGATGATGAGGAGGTAGAAGAATAGGAACCAGAAAGAGGTCACAACGCTGGCACAACAGGAGATGATCCACCACCACTTGAAAGTGGGGATGGGGCATTTGGTCCAATTGGAGGGGCTCTTGCATCATTGAGAAGAGTACCCAAGTACTTTACCTTGAGGGTTAAAGGTTCCATATTATATCAGAGGGTTTCTGTTTTGATTGACAATGGGGCTACCCACAATTTTATTGATGCCAAACTAGTGCAGAGGAGGGCAATACCCACTGATGATTTTGAGGGATTTTTTGTTTTAGTCCGAGGAGCTAGAACTATGAAGTGCATGCATTATGTTCCATATTTATTTGTCACCATGGGGAAATATACATTGACTGATCACTTCTTTGTGGTTGACATACCTGACACCAATGTGATATTGGGTGTGGAGTGGTAGGTTACTTTGGGGAAGGTCACCACAGATTGGGAGACTTTGCAGATGGAATGGGTGGATATAAAGAGTGGAAAAAATTAGATGATTAAGGGTATTCACACATATCCATCACATAACACTTCCAAACAAAAAACAAAGATGGATTTGTGTAGTGGAAGCAAGGACCTAACAATCGCATCTATTATGCACATGACTTTGGCCCATGGGACACTATTGTTTTGTGGCAAACAACCTGGGAGGCCACCTGATCAAAATTTGGTGAGGAATGTCTCACACCATGATGCACCACCCATCTATCCAGGAGGAGTGGGGGCATTGGGAGGTTATGGAACAACGTTATGAATCTTGGGTAGACTCAACGAGGAGGGACGTAAGACAACACAACCTCTCAACAAAAACTGCACTATACATTAAGACTAAAGCCTTGGCCAAATTCCAGATAGTGGAATGTAGTGCAAGCTCTTCCTAGAGGCGTCTCAAGGAAAGAGGTGGGATTCCCAATCAGGAACACCGTGTGTTGAATAACACTGCAATCTTAGCTAAACAACTGAAGAAATCTATATGTCTAAACATACCATATATTTAGAAATATCAAATACCAAATCATAACATAATGAAATATGGTTTCCATCCTCTTCCTTATATAAGTGATGAGATTTCTAACCCTAATCCCCATTCATTTATGAAACTACTTCCATGCAAAGAGTCTGCATCTAAAAATACGATGTCCCTCATTGAATTCCACTACTCCATGATAGCGCTATTGATTTGGTCAAAGTTTACCTAGTCTAGGTCTTCTAGCCCCTTTTCACACACAAGGGTGCTCAATTAAGCTACCAATATGTCCACCTTTCACATTGGCATTGATTTTATTCATATTAAGGAGATTTATGGATCTCCATATCCTCTTATTCATCAAACAAGAAAGCAAAAACAAAATTTAATATTCCAACTAGCTCATGGCTAATTGGGAATATTACACAGGAAAAATTGCATAAGAATTCCCCAACCCCTAGAAACGATTGTTTACATACTCATTACAATAAGACAAGGAATTTGCATCAGATTTAGCACTAGATTTTATTGCATTTGTTTTACAATTGGGATGAGCAAACTCACACTAAATATGGCTTTATTGTACATTTTTTAAAGTGTCCTTTTTTGCACTTGATTTTGAATATTTTTTCCTGTTATATTTTTCATCCATTATTACACCATATTATGCATCATTTTTTGTGTCAAAATTTGCACCAAGATTTACATTTGATTTTACGATAGGTATTGGTTTTGGTTTTGTGCCATTTTTTGCTTCTATTTTTCATTGGTTTTTTCTTCCTCTTTCATGCCATTCTTTACTTCTAATTTTACACCATATTTTTCATCAATTTTACACCATTTTTTGCATCCAATTGAACACGTTCTTTGCATCTAGTTTGTTCCATATTTTGCATCTATTTTATTCCATCTTTTGCATCTATTCTTACGCCAAGTTTTTCATATATTCTTAGACTAATTTTTTCTTCTAGTTTGTAGCTATTTTTGCATCTATTATTTCACTACCTTTGGTGCCTACCATTGCAGCATATGTTGAATTTGATTTGACACCAAATTTTCCGTCCATTTTTTTCCTCATTTTTGCATTTTTTGGACCATTTTTTATGTCCAATTTTACATTTGATTTGTCTCCATTTTTCGCATCCCATTTTGCACCATATTTTTCATCATTTCTTGCATCCAATTTTGCATTGTTTTTAACACCATTTATTTCATCCAATTTTAGATCCTTTTGAGCATCCAAATTAGTATCTATATTTGCATCCTATGTTAATCCATCTGTTGTGTCCACCTTTGCATCTCATTTTGTCTCTAATGTTACATTAAATTTTGTGCCATTTTTTACATCCACTTTTTCATTTGTTATTGCACAAAGATTTGTATCACCTTTTGCATCCAACATTGCATCTCAATTAGCATCCAATTTTGAACTATTTTTACTCCTATTTTTGCACCATTTTTTGTGTTGATTTATGTGTCCAATGTTTCACAATTATTTTTCTACTTTTTAATCCAAATTTTCATTCCTTTTGGTGTCTAATATTACATCATTTTCACCATCCAAATTTGTATGCTTTTTCTGCCTCATTTTGTGTCCACAGTTGCATCTCATTTTGTGTCTAAGTTTGATTCTAAATTTGCATTTAATTATGCATCATTTTTGGCATCAAATGTGATGTCCTTGGTTTCACTCTTTTTTAGCCCCATTGTGCATCTTGTTTTATGTATTTTCTTACATCATTTTTTTCCCTTTTTTGCGCCCAAGTTTGCATCCCAAATTTACACCATTAGTTGGATCATCATTTGACATCTTAATTTGCACCCTTTGTTTCTTCATCTAGTTGTCTATCATTTTTTGCATCTAGTTTCATGTCCATTCTTACATCGTTGTTTATGCCATGTTTTGTTCCCTTATTTGAATGTTTCACCATTTATTTACTTATATTTTAAAATATTTTTTGTGTCCTTATTTTCATCTTGTTTTAATGCTCAGTTTAACATAAAATTCTACTCCCAATTTTTCATCCATGGTTACGTGGCCATTTACATCCGCATTTGACTTGTTGTGTAGAGTGTACTTTTCTTTCCATTTATGACCCCTTTTATGGATTAATTTTACTAATTTCAATTACATAGTGAAATATATCATAGTTTATAAATATCCTTAAAGAAGATATCACAATTCAAATTGATAACGATGTTTGTAAAGAAATTTAAGGGAAATTGAAAACATCGATACAAAAAAATACCAGTGTCATCATATAAAATAATTCTTCATCAAAAAAATATTAACACATTCTAATTTACATAAATGAATAAAAAATCAACTCTCATTACATATATCATTATTCCAAAATAAATTCAGTATTATCATTCAATATCACCTTCCCAAATGGATAAGGGCTATGTTGGGGCCCTGATTCGGTGACTTCCCCATTTTTTATTACAGTAATTTTTGGGCATCAACACTTTGTTAATCATCTCATTCTTAAATATTGTTTCAGACATAGTATTTAACAATTATGCTAATGTGTATTTTTTTATGATGTTTTATAACAGTAATTTTGTATGATATTTAACGGATGAGATATATATTTTTGGGAATGTCTTTGGTTTGGTCTCTATTAATTTATTGGTTCAAATATCATGGTATGGGTTGACTATCGAAGCCACCTGTGGGGGATTAAAAACTATCCCACAGGGCACCTAGTATTGACCAATCCTCACATAATCTTGGTGAAAACATCCTAAAAGTGGGAAATCCATCCATCTAACATTGGGATTGGCATTGATATATACTCAAATTTTCCATGAAAATTTACTTTTCACACTTACTCTCTCACAATATTGCTATGTTTGTACACTTCTATCAATAGTGCCTCACAACCTTTATTAATATCTACACAAAATTAATTTTATTAAATATCACATTAGTTTATTATCCATAAATTTAAGAACATGATAAGTGAAATGCACAACCGTTTGATGAAAATTTAAAACAATTATCCCTTCATAACAACTTTCTTACTTCAATTAAATAGCCATGCATTGCTTTGGGTTGGGATATTTTCTTAACCAAGCTAATTGTGAAATAAAGATAGTTTCACTATCTTGAGACAACAATCCTGTATTTATATGTGTATAATTATGTGATTGATCAATTAATTAAGTGCTATTATGAAATATTAACTTGGTATTACATCATGCTCTCATACATGCTCAAGTTGACCTTCCTCTAGCCTAGCTTAAGGATATTATTTTTCCTTGAAGATTGAAAATATGAGGAAAAGTTGTAGCAAGAAAACATAATCCAATACCTATTGAATATGTGTAGATATGTATTGTACTTTGTTTCCATTATTGGGGCAACATTTTGAGGTACAAGTTTTTGGATATGCACAAAGGAGCACCCTATAGAAAGGTACCACACATGGAGGTTGTCCAAGGGTCAGTATGTGGGGATGTAGAGAATAGGGAAACTTGAAAGACATTAGGTTTATGTTGTATTTTTTTTCCAATTGTAATATTTATTGCCCATAGTAAAAAGAGGCTTTTTGTTTTCACCTTGCAATAAAATGTAAAACTATAAAAAGATCAATTTTGCAAAGTAAAAGGTAGGTTTTTGATGTTAGGATTATATGTATTTTTTGAGCCTTGTTCTATAACGTGGATTAAAATAGGCTAGTGAACCATGAAAAATGTGATTGTACCAAGGACTTCATAATGATAGTAAAATTATATGGTATGGCGTACTTTATATGTTGCATATTATGTGATGAATTGTTGCTCTCTAATTTATGATTTTTTTGAATATTTATGAAGGATGGATTTACTACGCAAAATAAGGGTATGCCTCAATATATTTTTATGAATGAAAAGTAGTAACAATATGTTGAGTATAATAGTGATAACATATGAATTATGTCTCCTTCATCACTAAAAAATGGTTAGGTTCCCACAATGCCTCATAGATGCCTCAAGTGAGACTTCATATGCTTGTAGGTGTTAACAAAAAGGCTAGTGTGTGAGGGCTGTTTTTTGGGAAAATTCATCTCAAACCTCGGTCAACCCTCTACATTCTAAAAAAAGTTTTTTATCCACGACATTGAGCCAAGAGGTATGATCACCATATAGTTTGATGCACACTTTTAGCCAACGAAGGAAGTAGGAATAGTATCAAAGAAAGTTAAGATATTGGTAATATTCAGACAAAATGGGTAGAAGCAAAGGCAGCAAAGAGTCAATAAGGAGTAACAACAAAAAAAAACCTCACGGAACACAACGTTAGGAGTTTATTTAATGCTTCGAATGCCTGTATTTCTTGGAATAGTGAAACAATATCTCGAACAAGATCTCTTTCTTTTTGAAGAAGTATGGAATGTTAAGTATGTCTAGGACAAACCGGCAAATGTTGCATAATCGGAGACCACCTTTAGAGACTGTGCACTTTCTTGGTACATGACATATAAGGCTGCTATGCTAGAAGGACAAGCTAGGTCACTAGGGGACATCAAGGAAGTTTCGCTTGAAGTGTTTCAAAATACAAAACCAAAATCTTAGTGCATCATAGAAATTAAATATATAAAGGAAAATCCTAATTAGTTAGTGTGGGACTTTGATCAAAGTTTTAACGTATTGATGGACCAATTGACCTTTCATATACCTAATGTGCAACATAAGGAATGGTTCATCATTGGATTGCTTCATCATATACACATTATTCTCACCCAATAGAAGATTGCAGTAGAGTATTAAGCCATATAAATTATGATGAAGTTGGAATCATCAGTTATAGGAGGAAAAATAGTACAAGGATAACACAATTTTAGTTGTAGTTAGTTGCCTTGAAAATATAATTGCAATATATAGAAAAAGGTAAGGAAAAGTGCGAGGAATTCAAGTGCACTATATCTAGGAAAGAATGCCATCATAGGAATGCATGCCCAACTATGATAGAATGCATGCCTACATGGGCTGCAAATCCTTTGGTTCAAAGCTAGGGACTATGGTGCAATGTTTCTAGAGTATCGGCCAAATGCCAAAAGCGTGTCTTATGATGTAGAAGTCTCAAAGCTTAGTTATAACCTTAGTTTGTGAAATTTAAAAATTAGTAGGAAATGAAATCCATACATGTCATGAATTAGAATTAATGAGGGAGTGTACTATTGATGGGTAAAGGATGTAACAAGTATATGGATATCTAGCATAACTACAAAACTATAAATATAACAAAGCTTACAATTATGGTAGAGGCCAAGCGATGCAGGGAAGAGGACAATAATTCCAAGGAAGAGGAAGGGGAGAATTTGGAAGAGGAAGGGGTTTGATAATCTGATATTACTATGAGTATATAGGGAAAATTTCATAGGGTTGCCCCAACCCCTAGACATGAACGTAAACATACTCATTACAAAAAACAAGAAATTTGCGTCAGATTTAGCACTAGATGTTGGTGCATTTTTTTTACAATTGGGATGAGGAACCTTGCGCTAAATCTAGATCTATTGTACATTTGTTAAAGTGTCCTTTTTTGTGCTTGATTTTTCATCCTTCTTAACGCTAGATTTTTCATCCTTTATTACATTATATTATGCATATTTTTTTGTGCCAAATTTTTAACAAAAAATTACATTTGATTTTATGATAGGCTTTCCTTCTACTTTGTGCCATTTTTTGCATCTATTTTTCATCATTTTCTCTTCCTATTTTGTGCCATTATTTACTTCCATTTTTGCACCATCATTTTCATCAAGTTTACACAATTTTTTTCATCCAATTTTGACGCGTTCTTTGCATCCATTTTGTGCATGTTTTTGCATCTAGTATTATGTCAAGTTTTCCATCTAGTGTTACAATAGTTTTTTCTTCTAATTTTGTACCTATTTTTGCATCTAATTTTGCACCACCTTTGGTTCCTATATTTGCACCATATGTTGAATTTGATTTAACACTAGAATTTTCATCCTTTTTTGTGCTGATTTTTCATTTTTTGTGGACCATTTTTGACGTCCTATTTTACATTTGATTTGTCTCCCTTTTCACATCCAATTTTGCACCATATTTTTCATCATTTCCTATATCAAAATTTTTAACATTTTTAACACCATTTATTGCATCAAATTTTACATCCTTTTGAGCATCCAATTTTGTATCTATATTTGCATCCTATGTTAAGCCATGTGTTGTGTCCACCTTTGCATCCCATTTTGTGTCTAATGTTACATTCAATTTTGTGACATTTTTTACATCAGTTATTTCATTTCTTATTGCACCAATTTTTCTATCACCTTTTGCATCCAACATGGCATCTCAATTTGCATCCAATTTTGAACTATTTTGATTCCCATATTTTCACCACTTTTTGTTACCACTTATGTGTCCAATGTCGAACAATTATTTATGTCCACCTATCCAATTTTCGATTCCTTTTGGTGTCGAATTTTACATCATTTTCACCATCTGAATTTGTATCTTTTTTCTGCCTCATTTTGGGTTCACATTAGCATCTCATTTTGTGTCTAAGTTTGAGTCTAAATTTAAATTTGATTATGCATAATTTATGGCATCCAAATATGACATCCTCAGTTTCACTCTTTTTTTAGCCCCATTGTGCATCTTGTTTTATGTCTTTTTTTACATCCTTTTTTTTTCCCTTTTTTGCACCCAAGTTTGCATCCCAAATTTACACCATTATTTTCATCATCATTTGGCATCTTAATTTGAATCCTTTTTTTATTCCTTTTTTGGCACCCAAGTTGGCATTTCTTTTTGCATCCTATTTTACATCTAGTTATCTTTCCTTTTTTTGCATCTATTTTCATGTCCTTTCTTATGTTTAGTATCCTTTTGTATGCCATGTTTTGTTCCCTTATTTGACTATTGCAACGTTGTTTTACTTATATTTTAAAACACTTTTTGTGTCCTTGTTTGTATCATGTTTTAATGACCAATTTAACATCCAATTCTACTCCCAATTTCGCATCCATGGATACATCTCCCATTACATTCGTATTTGACTTCTTGTGTAGAGTGTAATTTTATTTCCATTTATGACCCCTTTTATGGATTCATTTTACTAATTTCAATTGCATAGTGAAATATATCACAATTTATAAATATCATGAAATAAGATATCACAATCCAAATTTATAACAATGTTTGTTAAGAAATTTCAGGGGAATTAACAACATCCATCCAAAAAAATAGAAATGTCATCATATAAAATAATTATCCATCAAAAAATTATTAACAAATTCTAATTTACATATATCACTACCGAATAAACTCTCATCAAAAATATCATTATTAAAAAATAAATTCACATCCACACAAGAAAAGAACCTTTGATCACCTCTTCCCATTAACTAAAGGAATAATAATAATATGAAGAGATGCATGATGTTGTCCATAGTATATCTACTGCTAATAATTCTGAGAAACAAATCTATTTTACACAACCTCATGTCAATTAGAAAATATATGACATAGTAAATCCATAATCAATGGATCCAAGGTATACACAATCACTGGAATACATCAGTTCCATCGTTCCTTACTTACCCTCTTGGTAATAGTATCTAATATAAATAACTTGATATTATACTTCTTTGTATATGCTTTATAACTAGAATTCAGAGTAATTTAGCATAGTATGAGCTAATTTAAACTTTCTATGTAATGAATACTCAACATATTAAACAAGTGGATTTATTATGGATATTAGCTTCGTTCTTAGAGCTTATATGACTCATACTATTACAAGGCAAAAAAAGGCTTATATGACTCATATTGGTACAAGGAAAATGATGTATAAAACATATATTAAGATCTTCCTTATCTAAGACATATGGTATCATTAGTGATTATCCTAAGATAACAAGTAACTTCAACAAATCATGTCATTGAATATGGAAGCTTAGCTAGGAACATTTGTTCCCCCAACATTACTAGTTTTTTCCTGTCTTATAGTTTTTACTTAGGTTGTGCAACGGGTTTTTCCACTGTTCCCATGGAAACCAGCTGAATATTGATTGATTTCAAAGATGTAAATGCGAATTGAGGAGTATGGAACAAAGGTGGGGTGGGAGCATGAAGATCCAACTTTACACTTTTATTTGAGGAAATACAAGTAGATCCATATTCATATTGCGATATGTTTCTCTTGGATGTATGAGGAATCCACCTTGAGGATCCTCGTGTTCTCAACTCAATGGTGATCATTTGCCAAATTTTGTTCATCTAGTTTTTATCTAAAAATCTCTCAATCTAGAACAAGAAACACTAGATTCTCTTTGTCACTCAAAGTACCAAGGTGGCATACAACCCATGTGGGGGGAGGATTGGGGATGATTCCATTGTAGCCTTTGTTAAAAGTTTGAAGCATTATACAAAGGATATAACACAAGTAATGAGATATGAAAATCATAATTCTCAAGAAAATTGAGAAATTGAGGGAAAAGTCATTTGAAAATACATAAACTAAAAGGAACACACTATAAATTACACCTCCCACTCTAATATGGACTCACGCCATAGTAAGAAAGATATAATATAATGCATGAGCTTGGTATGCCTCTTAACTTAGAGCTACATCTTGATTTCAACATGGAGTTTCCTCCACTAGTGATTAAATCAAATTAATTCACCTATACTTAGATATCCATAGAACATATAGCTAGATTATATAACTCCAGTGAATAAAAGTAAAATAATGGAAATTCAAAGCAAACAAACTAGGTGGTATAGTAAGACACTATTATGCAAAGTTATGTAGGTAGAGTAGCATCCAATGTCCTTGTACATAATGATTCATAGAAATTTTTTAACACACACACACACACACACACATATATAATAGAAACATAATACTAATAATATGATTATAATTTTTAATCAAATCAACTAAAATTAAAATACGATTAACATATCAAGAAATTTTAAGAATATCATTATTCTAAGTTAAATTCACAATATACATCCAAATATGGTAATATAATAATACATAATTTCTTATAGGAATCATTATTCTAAGGTAAATTCACAACATCCATCTAAAAATAGGAACCTCATTCTACACAATAATTCTTCATCAAAAGGAGTGCATGTGCATGCTTAGATACCACCACCAAGATCATCCTCATCGCCATTTCCATGATCATCATCCTGACCATATTGATTAGTCTCATCCACATCATCATCACCAGCACCATAGCCATCCTAATCATCATCATCATATCCTTCACCAACACTATCGACATCCTCATCACCTTCATCTCCTGATTTATGCTCACCATAGTCTAGATCATCATCTTGGCATTCATTACCTATAGCATTCTAGAAAGAAAAAAAATCAATATTGCATGTTAGCATTAATTCCATAGCACAATGAATATGTTTTTTACACAATTATAACCATAAAATTATGTAGGATATAATATCATATAGTTCTAAAAAAAAGTGGAAATATGGTTCAAATATACATTATAAATCCAGCTAAGATTAGATACCTCAAACTCCATCCACACACCAAAATCAACCCATCTATTTTACTGCAATACCACTTTTTCCAAATTATTTGGATGTCTTCCATATTTTAGTTCTTTACAATCAGTAAATATGGATAAATTAGATGAAAATGATTCTCTTATAGTATATATTAAAAAAAATATATCACATATTTAACATACTTAAAAAACGTTGTTAACAATCCTTTTAACCATTTTTAACACTACAATGAGTGATTTTTTCCTTTTTTAACCTCACCTTGGAGGCATTTTCCTTAAACAAAAACCAATTCAATTCATTTTAATTTGTCAAAGCATGGATCTAGTTTTAATGTTTTGGAAAATTGATGGTACGACTTGATGAAAAATGGATTTTCAATCGAGGAGTTTTAAGCGCGCGATCGAGATATTTTTAAGTGCTTGGTCGAGTTGTTAAGGGGTTTAAAAATAGCTCGATCAAACATTTAAATAAAATCTCAATCAGACCATTTTATAACCTGAGTTAACAACATGATTTAGAGTTATGGCTTGATCAATCCCTTGAGCCATATGGTCCACCATTAATACCATTAATAAAATTTAGTAAGGGCCCTGGCAGGTTAGCCTTGTAATTTCGCGATCAAGTCAATGGTTAAAAATGTATGCCACTTGATCGAGGGTTATATTAACACTTGATCATGCAATTTTAATTTTAATTTTATTTACTTTATTGAGCGTTTAAAGTGCTCGGTCGAGTTCTTCAAGTCTTAAAAATTACAATTTCAACACCTCTTCTATAAATTTCTCTGCAACCCCATTTTGTACCCTATCGGATTTAGGGCATAATTTTTCCTTATGTGGCGAAGTTTATCGCGTTGGATTCGTGAAAAAATCCTCTATCCAATGGCATATTATTTTGACACTTTCACATTCATATGATATTTTTCATCTAATTTATTTTAAACATAACAATTGATATTTTTTGGATAGTTTCAAAGGAGCTGAATAAAAAATAAATAAAATAAAATATACACAATGAAAAAATTTCAAAAAACACCACTATCTTGTCTTATGGGTCCTATTCAAAAAGGTAGTCTTGATTTTTCAATTTATTTAAAGAGTTGAAAAGGATATTACATGAACACATGTTTCTCAAAAATGAAATTGAAATATTACTTCGTGAACTTTGAAAAATATATATATATTTTCATAAAAAAATAGATTTTTAAAATGAAAAACTTAGTTCTCTCCACGTATATCATGCTCACATATTCTTTTTAAAAAAATTACACATCTTGGACAAAGTTATGCTATGTGAATAGATACATAGCTTTTAAGTTTTTGGAAAATTGAGAGATTATGTGACACTAATTTTTTTTGCAAAAAATATCATCTGAAAAAAAACATAATTCTTCACCTATTGTCTTTTTACTCCGAATCAAAATTAATAATTCTTATATGAATTTTGAGAGGTGTTATTTTATAAAAGAGAACAAAATTGAAATTTCATCGCCACATTTTGCCCAAAAGTGTAACTAATGTTCATTCTTTCACCCTCACAAAAATACACTTCTAATGTACTTATATGTATTAATACATTCAAAATAATGTTTAACGGAAATACCTAGATTCTCTCCTTGCTATCCTTTCTTCTCATATTATTTTACTAGTTCTTTCGTTACTTTAAAAGGTAAGTTAATTGGTCTTTGTTTCAACCTTTCATATTAAGGATTTCTTTAAAAAAATTTATTTGGTTGCAACGAAACCTCTTACATTTTTGTGACATTTGTAGTTTTACCTTTTTAACTGAATAACCAATAAGAAATACAGTCTCCATATCCTATATCACCATATTGTTTAGGTGAAGAGGAATCTTGGAGAAGGTGAGGTGAAGATGGTATCTAAATCAAGGAAGGCATGATTCCTTCAGCCTATTTATGAAGTGTTTTCTCGCATTTGTTCTTCTTGTCTCCCATGAAACAAGGTCATGGTGTATATTAGTACCTAAACTACTAGGAGATGATGCGTAAGCTAAGGACAAAAAAATTGTGGTCCCAGGAGTTGTGATCACACAAGATGTCTCAACAAAATGTTCTTCATTATGGGTGTCTAATGTTAATGAATTTTTTTTCAATTTTCTTCTTGATCGTTGAGAGGATGGGGGATTTATCGATTCCTATAGAGCTTGTTGATTACATGTACCTAGTTGATTACTTTTAGATTTTTTTGTCTTAAGGAAATGGATCGGGGATTCAACATCCAAAGAATGAGGTTTTTTAATTCAACATATTCAAGCAAGGAATTTGTTATCACACTCTTTCCCTGTCCAAGTTTCAATTATTTACCATAAATTATAATTACAAAATTCTAATTATAACCTCGAACCTAAAACAAAAAAAAAAAAATCATATTACATCCTGTAATTAATCTATATAAATAAAGTAAGCCTACATTTTCTAATGCACTTATACATCCTTCTCCAGTTTCCATTTCCCAGATTAAAAGAGATTGACAGGAAAGTATATTTTTTCGGAAAGAATAAAGGTTTGGCAGACAATAATATTAGAATCATGAATGGCTCTCTAGGATGAATTATGCTAACAACTGAGTTAAAAATCCAAGTGAGTAATAAAGACAGTCTAAACGTTGAAGCTGAATCATATTTTCTGTTTTGACAACTTCTTCAATTTATTTTTACTCACTATTTTCAAATTGGGCTATGGACCACTGATAGTAAAAACAAGAGACTAAAATAGTTTTATTCGATATTTATTTGGACCAAATTTGTTTCTTGGAATCGTATTCTTAATTCTTAGGCAATGGAATGGTTCAACCCTTATGTTGTCATATGCCATTGAATAAATCTACTATTATGCTTTCACAATTAAAATTAAAGTAGCTGTGAGAACTAAAATCCCACGGCCATAAAACCAGTTATAAAGGACCTCGTGCCATTTTTTTTAATCAGTCATGTTCTATTTCTAAAAAAACATTTCCCATTTTACATAATTACAAAATATAAACAACAATATATTTTTAGCAATTGGAAATTAGATAAAAATATAATTTCTAATTTGATGAAAAATATCTGATTTGATTAAAAAACTAATTACTAATTTGATAAAATATAATTTCTAATTTAATAAAGATATAATTTATAATTTTATAAAAATATAATTAGAAATTTAATAAAAATATAATTTCTAATGATGCCCCAACATCACCCATTCTAGTTAAAAGAAAAAACTTAGCTAAAAGAAGTAGACCCTAAAAGGAGGATGCTGCTAGGAAAAATATACTCTTAAAAAATTATAAAATATTACTAAGGGGATACAAAAGGTGTTATTCCTAGAATGAATAAGTCTAAGCTCAAGAGGAGTTTTTGGTGGAAGCTCATCAGTTGGGAGGAACGAGCTCTCTCCCATAGATTTCCAAGGGAATTCATAACTTGTTATTTATGCTTAATAGTAGACTTAAGCTTATTTTGAAGTGGTATATTTCTTTGTTTTATCAGTAATGTTATTATAGTCAAATAATTGTCGCACTATCTAAAATTGCATGAAACTTGTCTCAGTTTTATGTTCATGGTTGTATATGTTTGTTCAAATAAAGAGTGAAAATGGTTTATATTTAGCATTGAGAAATAAATAATTAACATAAATATATTGGAATTACACGATGCTCATGACAAAAACATGCTACACAATATTCCATAAAAGTTATACCACCTTCTAGTAGTGCTTGTTTGTAGAAGGCGGGGGTAATATTTAAATTTGACCATTATACAATACTAAGCTATGGTAATATATAATTTGGTATCATGGAAATCTATGACGAAGGCCCAAAAGAACGCATACTTATATTCAAAGAGATGAATTTTTGATTGAATTGGACATCTAAGAGTACTGTAAAAATAAGTAGACCTAAGTAATGAAGGTATACCAATATGAGTTAGAGCTAGGACCAACTCCTCTATATTTGCATATCATGAAGCTTCATGTGTCTTTATGTATTTATCTAGGATGTCTAGTTGTATTAACAATTTCATATATATTAGTCATTCTATAGGAATAAGATATACACTGTATAAATCATTAGGATTGGTAGTTATAATCAAACACTCACTCTATAACCTTAGAACTTATAACTAATTCCCAAATAAAGATTCTTACTATATTTTGAATTAGTATAAGAAACTCAAAATATTCCTTTGACTATCTAGTAGTTAATAATGACTCTATATACTAGTAACTATGTATATCTCATGAATATGAAGTAGAAAATAGATCTATAACTCTATTAATCTATCTTGATATCCATTTGGACAATGCTTGACACAATTATGTGAGGGATAAATCCCATTAAGGCTCTTTTGACACATATTTATCTCTATAATTCCCATTTTTGACACATCATGCATAGGATCAATTTCCTATTGTGGTAATTTTCCATTTGACATATATAGTAGCTCCTTATTAGAATTGGATATATGCAATGCCTCCTTATATATAAGTTATATTTTTAGATATCACTAGGAACAACCAAAGCACCAATCTATTAGACCCTTCACGAGGCCACCTTTGTCATCATTTATGATTGGAAGCGCAAAAAAAATTACTTATTTCCTATTTTCAATAGACAACAAATACAATGTATCGCTCTTGACCCTTTAATTTGTATTAAGGAGAAATAGTTTTGACCTTTGAGGTTGGTTGTAGGTATTAGGGTTTCGACTAAGGATACGTTCTCTTTTTCCTTATCCATAGTTAGAAGTACATTTTCCTTTCTCTTTTGGAGGTTTAGTATCTTTTATTCCTTGTAGTTACTATGTCTTGAAGTAATTTCAGGTATTTTCCTCCTTTGCAGTGGCTTCTACTCATAAACCCCCAAACCCTCTATTTGAGATTCATCAAAGTAGAGCAAACTGGTTGTAGGTATTAGGGTTTCGACTGAGGATAGGTTCTCTTTTTCCTTATCCATAGTTAGAAGGACATTTTCCTTTCTCTTTTGGAGGTTTAGTATATTTTATTCCTTGTAATTATTATCTCTCCAAGTAATGTCAGGTATTTTCCTCCTTTGCAGTGGCTTCTACTCATAAACCCCCAAACCCTCTATTTGAGATTCATCAAGGTAGATCAAACACCAATTCTATATACTTATTCACTTACTGTATTTATGAATTTAACAATGAATACTGAAAGTAATACTTACGACTTCCTGGTTTTTCTTTACATACTAGAGATTATGAGGATAAAGGTTAGGTGAGATGTTATGGAGCTTACTAAAATGAGACATTGAGCTTAGATTGAGTGGTACATTTTATGGATTCGAGTATCACAACTTATTCCAACACACATACTAGCTTTCTGCTTTTGACTCCGATGTGTTTATCAAGTAGATTATTGGTTTTGTGCGCTACTATTGTTGGATTTGTGTTAAGAGTCTTTAAATATTACTTTATTTTTTTCCAACCAAAATTTCCAACTCACATAATTTAGGAGGGATACCTAAAGTCATTAAGATAGGGTTTTACATCTCAATGAATTTCATTTAAAATTATACAAAATTTTAATGTGTTGAATTACAACTTTATTATTTGTAGGCTCTTGCCTAAGTTTTTCATGTATCACACTTGTTTAGAAGAAAGGATTCAAAGCATAACATTTTTGCAATGAGAATTAAAAAGTATAATTCAAATATCTGTTTTTCCTATTTTTAAATGATACAACATTTGTTAAAATAAAATTGTAACCAAAACCACAATTCACAGAATAAGGATGGCAAACTCATCAAGGAGAATAAAATTTGACAAGCCATGGATTTTACTTTTGAGGATACAATCATCAAAGTTGTTTAAAGTGAGCTCTATTGATCAAGTTGATGAAACTTATGAACTAGTTGAAATTTTCTTATTTTTTCCAGTATTCCCATTTAGCTAGTATTTAACACTAGTTTTCACCTTCCCACATCACGTAAATCATTCCATATTTTTAATTATATTAAAATTACTCTAACATTTCACAGAGAATACATGCGTTAAAAATGAAGCAAAATAATAGGGAATAAGATAAAAATACTTGCATCAGAAAAATCAATATATTGTCATGTAAAAAATGGCAAATTATCACGACTTCTAGAAGTGTAAATATTTGATTTAGTAATGGTGGAGGGTCTTATGTGTAGAGTATGAAAATACAAGTATACAAGAACATCAGATAAACTATAGGCATATCGTACAAGAGAAATTTCGAAGCCATAGTTCAACCATTCAAACTATAACTGGTTCATTGGAAAACCAGGAAATTTCCAAATCCAAAGGAGCTAAAGTGGCCTAGAAAATTATTTGCATAGAAAGAGACATATAAATTAGTCTTTGTATTCCATTCATTGAATTAAAATATAAACATAAAGTCATGATTTCTGATAGATCTTTGAAAATATCTGAAAAAAGCACCCAACTTGAAGGGCATACATAAATTAATCCAAGTAACTAAGCTAATCAATCCTTCATGTTTGCAAACATTTTTCTTTACTAGTATCATGGATAGTTTCCTAGAAAGCCCTAGATGCAACTCCTATATTCATCACAACATAGAGATAATGAAAATTATGTCAAGAAAAAACATTAACACACTGAGGATAATAAGGGCCCTCAAATTTTGTAGCCTAACGAAAAAAAGGACATGTTTATCTTCGTGCAACAAGAGATGTTGAAAAATAAACCCCACAACAATGTGAGTGACTCACAGAGGCCCTTAAGTGAGTTCTTAGATGTTATCCCTTAGAAACTTGGTTAACAACCTTCAATCTTTAGGATGTAGCCCTTGTAGAAATCCCAACAAGATATTTTATTCCACAATGATAGTGCTTATTGGGGTAGTCCTTGGCTCCATCAGGGAGAGCTTGTTCTACCCCACTTCCATAGTTTTGCCATCCCCTGATGATACACCTTGATCATTATTTCTTTGGCCATGATTTATAGAATTTAAGTTCAACATGGACCTATTTGTTTCATTAGGTATGTCTTTCCGCATAGAACCTCCAATGGCATATGGAATAATCATTTTATGACCATATTGTCTCATGTACTATCCTTTTTTCATTGAACTTGTTTCCTATAGAGAGGAATATTTATTTAAACCACCCAAAATTGAACCACTCATCTTTTTGATAACTTTTAATACTTGAATATCAGAACATTTTCTTAGTATTTCCCCACCAATTGAGTTCCAAAAATTTGTATATGGTTTTCCCGACAAATTACCACATTGGGAACCTGTAATGGAATTTTTTATACCATATTTCTTTACTAATATTGCTTCAAGCAACGAATGTGTAGGACTTTTAGCCAAGTTTATTTTATGACCTCTCACATCTGCATATCAACTCCTTCTAAATTCATCTAACTCATAATTTGAAATCTTGTCGCCCAACCCTTTGTTCTCAAAATGGAAAGTAGCCTCAATTACATCTAAAAAATAATATAAAAGTGAATATCCATCTTCTTCATAGAAAGGAGCACCTTTTAATACATAATAAAATTTCAATGCCGCCAATTATATATTTTCAACACATAAATAAAAAATATTTAACTCAGTAAGAAATTTTCTCATGAGGAGAGAGCAACAACACTATGAGAAAAAAATTGTTTCCCAACAAAAATAGGGTGTGAACTCGCCATGGTCCACACAGTTATGCTACAATCCTAGATTGCCAATGCTATTATATTATATGGTAACAAATCCTTTGCAACCAACTTCATTGCACCATTATCATGTTCACTGGTGTCAACTTGTTCATAGCCCACTAACCCTGACCCATTGAGTTGATGTTTTGCAAAACCTGAAATTTTTGAATTTCACAACAACAATAGGAGAATTATGGCCCAAAAAAATTAAAAGTCATGGACCAATCACCCCTTTCTAATACTGGTGTAGAATGGCTCAGCTTTTAAAATCCATGTGTTGTCATAATAAAATATCTACAAGGTCACGATCATCCAAGGTGCCTAAATAATGTTGAACCTACCTGTAGTTTTAAAAAACAATAGAATAAATGTAACAATAATCAACATTTCACATGTAGTGTTTCTAAAAAATGTAATTGATTCAAGGCCTTACTGATTTACGCCAATGGCCTTCAATTTTTGGTTCTAGAATCCAATCACTTGTGTGCCAAATAATTATATTTTTTTCATATGATTGGCTTGCAAGAAAAAAACCAGTTGGATCCCATGAAATTTCAAAATAAGTTTTTATTGAAAGGTGGCAAAATGAAGACCCAACTATCTTACAAATTCACCAAAAAAATATGGGAATTTTCCCAACCTATTTTGAGGAATCACATGAAAACTTGTCACCTCAAACACTACAATATCCATAATTTTACATCCTGGAAATGAAACCAAATAATGATTTTCCTATAAAAATGAGCTGACAATATGGAAACTTCAGAGTTGCAACTTGCCATTAATTCAAGCACCCAATATTCATTCAAATTAAATTTTCAGTTTTAATTTTCTTGTTTATAGAACAATGACCATGGTAAATAAATGAATCTATGATGCTAGAAATAGTGAAAATCCCTGATAAAAATTATCCAATAGAAGGATGAGAAATATGAAAAACCATGTGTTGAATCCTCAACAAAATTTTCATTGATACTCATGTTCTAAATCAAATAAATTTAGTGTCTCATCATCTAGTTTATGTTAATACATGCTAATGTTGTATAGCAGTAAAATAGAGCACTTTTAAACATTTAATTCAACATATTTTATTTTGGAAAACAATAGAGGAAAAGTAATCTCCCTAGTAATAGTACATCTCAATCCACTAATTATTGCTAAAAGTAACCATTGTATTTGAAACATTGGTATTCTCCTCCTACCTTAACAACAGAGAGTAGATAAATGTATTCATGATAGAAATCAATCAACCTATATAATAAATACTAAATGATCAGAAATGTACACGTATTATTCACTATATTGTTTGTAGAAAAATACCACATACTTCCAATAATAGCACAAACATTTGTTAGGAAATGAAAAAATGGTGTTCTTAGTTTTGTGAGATGCATCTATAAATTTAGGGCCAGACTAAGAAATTAACATGATCGCATCAACGATTATGAAATTATGATATCATGAAATAGGAAATTTATGGTACCCTCCCTTAATGAACCACAATATTTTTATTATTTCATTTCTCAATAAAAATTGAGTGAAAAACCGTCAGGAATATGTGAACAAGTTGACAAGATTTGTAATACAATCCATGTAGACTAAAAATCAGTTTGCACTAAAATTTATTGGAGAAATGTCATAAAAGAAAAAAAATCTGTGGAAGGAGTGACTCAATCCAATTTTCTTAGAATTGAAGAGTTCAATTACTTGGAACTGCATACAACCAGAAAAAATGTATTTATATAGTCGTCTTCCACAAGAAATTACATATATGAAGCTTCCCATTCTTTTATTTCCATACTCACTTGATTTGATAGGATCTTATGTCCACTTATGTCAGTGTAGATGGTGGGAGAAACCTAAAACACGTAAAAAATATATGAACTGAACAATATCTTCTTTATTTCAAGGGAAAACATATAAAAGGTTTACAACATTATAGATAAAAATGTGATTCAAAATTTATTTATGAAACTGAAGAAATGTGTCACTGAGCACAAAATTCCCACCTTTAGAAAATACTAGTACATACAAGTTGACGTTTAGAAAATACTAGTACATACAAGTTGACGTTTGGTGTCCTTGTTCAACACTGTAACAGAGCCATGAAATGAAATGACATTAGTTTAATTCAAGCTAGTTTCTTTATTTGATTTAATAATCCCACTATCTGGCACCAACTTTTTCGAAGCATCAGTATCAAATGACAAGGGTATACCAACAACATGTCACATCACAAGGAATGTATAAAATCCTAAATTATTCGTGATTTCTATCTATAAATGAAACTATTTACTAAAATTGCAATCAAAAGGAAATTATAAATACAATATGGAAATATGCAATTTTCCTAAAACACAGAATTATATTATTTTCATAAATCAGGATAAAAGCAACGCTCTTGGGCTATAATATTGTTAAAGTAGTCTTATGCATACTAATATTGTTAAAGTAGTGTTATGCATACTTTTAGGAGGAAAATTTTTACAACTAAATTTTATTGCTATTAATACATTAACATATTTATCTGATTTAACTTAGACGAGAGCGACGTTGATATTGATTTCAAAATATACTTATATGAGCTCATGACAACTGCATAGTGTTTCCTATAGTAACTAAAAATCTGTTGGAGACTAAACTTATAAGAATGTTTTCTTAATCCATTCTAACACGGTTTCACTCAACTCAATACATGCCTTAAAAACCATCTCTCGTTTCATTTCACCTACAAATAATATGGGTTGTATACAAGATGGGAATTTTCTATCAGATACAATAAGAAATTATAATGTTTACATGGCCTTAACTAGAAAAACTACTAGCTACTTTGTAGATATTTTGAATCAATTTCATCCCACCTTGTTAGCACCAACACATAGAGGTGTTGGAAGCCAATGACATTCTGTTGTACGAGTAAAAAAAAATGACATCATGGTTAACAAAATGACATCATGGTTGTCAATACAATATTTAAGTTGCATAAATTCCTTCCTAATATTTGATATTTTATATGTTGTCACAAAATTTCCAAGCATTAGAATTGTGATAGAAACATGATTTGCTTCCAACTTAGTAAGGTTTGAACCAAAAAAAGTTAGCAAAATATAGTCAGATTCCACTGAAATAGATAAGGAACAAAGACATAAATCCACTAAGGCATATAGAAACTACCACACAAGGAAAAATGAACTTCAAATCTTTTTTGTTGCATTTCCTTTTAATTGAAATCCACTCAAACAGTGATCATGAGTATAAAAATATTGGCACAGAGGATTCAACATAACCACATGACCATGGTCAACTAGTGTGATATGTCTAACACCCTAAGCTTGCATATTGGAAAAAATAGATTACCTTCAAAGACAACTAGTGAGTGGAAGATGCATTCTAATGTAAATTAATGGCACCTGCCATACGATTACAAGAAATCTAATACCCAAGTCTAGAGATGGTAGAGTGCAGAATCTTATAAGTTTTACATTTATATATTCTACTGATATAGCTAACCTAGAAGTAGTGTCACCTATAAGGTAATTAGCATATCATTTTTTTATTAATACAAGTAAGCTACTCAAACTAATCCCTTGGGATCCATCTTGGTTGCAAGATTAATCAATGTACGTCCCATCTTGCCATGGATATTTTACTCCCATCTAACTGCCTTAGTAACGAGTTCACGATTACTCCAACCTTTACACATCCAAAGTTTCACAACTCTGTTGAGGAATGGGAGAAAGTGAATAATAAGCAAACATGAGATTTATTTTTTCTAGTGAGTAATGTTGATTCCCATTGTGGTTTTCCTACTTGGTGGAGTAGGAACCAAGATATCAGCAACAATACATTACTAAAAATCTCCAAACCCTCCTTTCTCTTTGTAACATAGAATTATGGCCCTTTCTAGGCCCCACCTCACCACAATAAATGCA
This sequence comes from Pinus albicaulis, assembly GCA_034641835.2. Lineage (NCBI taxonomy): Eukaryota > Viridiplantae > Streptophyta > Pinopsida > Pinales > Pinaceae > Pinus > Pinus albicaulis. Next base: position 632,346,615 of record CM076579.1, read on the forward strand.
AAAAAATTGTGAAGTGGCCAGAAAAGATTGATTAGAAGGTGGTGTGGGTCATAAAAACTAAGAAGCACCTATCAAGTCATATATTTTTAAAATTCAAAAAAATAATATGAGAAAATTGAACATGAAAATATTTTCTGCAGTTTTAACGTCTAATCAAACAATACTTTTCCTTTCAATGAAATGCAAAGAATATTTAATTATTATTATTGTACAAACTACCATCATACATTAATATTAATTAAATAACAACATGTGATAGATATACATATAAACTTATTACTATAACAACTATGTTAGTTATGCTTGAAATTATTTATAGCTACCTCAAGAATAATGCTACAAAAACTTATTGATGAACTCACCTTCCCTCCTCATTGGCATGATTCCCAATTGCTTAATATCTTTATTATAACAACAACATTAGATATTATGTGAACTAAAAACAAAGGAAGACATGAAGTGAAACAAAGCCTTAAATATGATGCGTTGACCTTCACCACCAACCGCAAGCATATATATCTATATTTTTATCAAAGGGGACTTCTGGTAACCCACAATTGATGTTGACTCCTGCGTTCATTAAAAACTTCTAATAAGGTTGTTCCCTTCAAAGAAAACAAAACAAAGGTCTAATTCTATATGAAACTCACCCTACCCAATCATCCATGACACAAAAATAACCAATCATCAAAGCTAGATGTTTATATACCACTTATATGTTGGAAGGTTCTAATTATCTTCTTAGATCAGTCAATATTGCAAGAGGTTCAAGAATGAATGTATAAAATGAAAATGAGTAGTAGAAGTTCCATTTCTTCAAATATCCATATGAAACTAGGAAAAATATACAAAGAAAGTTGTTGTTCTCTCCAATTTTCCATAATGAACATCCTCCCATATCTAATTATAAACACAATAAAGAAACATTAACCATCGTAGACAGTTTTGTTAATATTTTGTGCAGGTTGTTATTTTAGAAATGTTTTACATCTTCAATCTATTTAAATGGCTAGTAGGTAGTAAAAAATTAATTTTAGTTTATCTATTTCCTTGGAAAATCAGGAGCATTCCCACTACCAAATATAAACATAATAGTTAAAATTTAACTAGGAAAGTAAAGAGTCAAAATAAGATTATCAATAGGAAATTTTGATACTTCCAAGTTAAATAGAGCACACTTTTTAGGATCCTTTAAAGTGTCCAGTGTATTCGTAGTGTATTGTATTCCTTGAACATGACATAGGTTTCTGTTCCTTGAAAATTTGATCGATACCAACGTTTACCTACCAGGATCCGATTGTAGTGATTTAGAGAGAAATTTCAAATCATTTGTCCCATATTCATGAAACAATGGAGCATAGAACCCTACTCCACCAGTTTGGAAAGAACTAATAATCAGTATTGTGGTGATATGGACATTGAATAAGAAACTATTTTCACTGTAATATTTATAAATAAAATAAAATCCAATATATGGATAGTAAAAATAACAAGTAACTTTATGAATATAGTTAAATAAGAAACTATGATAGACCTTTATATATATATATATATTAAAAACATCGACATCCAGATAAAATCAACAAGGGTCGAGGAAACCAAAAAATCAGGAAAATCAGGAAAATATCAGAAAAAGTTGGAAAACAATGACAAAATTAAAAACACACAAAAATTTTAAAAAATTTAAAAAATCACTTAAATCAATATTTTTTCCCATCAAATATTGATTTTTTTTGCATGATTTATGATAAAATGGGATTTTTCCCTTGAAATTTTTTCCAATTTTTTTGGCTGATTAAATCGGCTAGACAATAAAATTGTGATTTCACAATTTTTTTTGCGATAAAATCAGTATGTTTGCAAAAATGACACACACACATATATAAAATATCAACGACTTTCAAAAAGTCACATATTTTAGGATGTAAATCTAGTACATACATTCAACTTGGCATCAATATTAAGCATTCAATCATCTGTTTGGTTTTGAGAAGCACATAAATTTTTTTGGTAAACATTGTGAAACATATGTAAGGATAAGCACTAAGAACATAAGCCACAAGTTTATTATTAAATCCATGGCTAAGAAAGATGTCATTAGCATCTAGCCTTCCTAGCTCTCTACAAAGATGTTTTGACTTACATTTACAAGCATTTATTTTCTTAGATGTCAGACTGGTTTAAAGCTAAAGCTTAACAATATTCAAAGAAGAAGAAAAATGCTTCTTTATTGCTGGATTTGGAAGTAAAAGTATGATTAAATATTTTAATTAATTATAAAAATAGGGAGGATCTTAGAAAGTGTTCCACATCAAAATCGAAAGTTGATAGTGAAATAAGTATTCTGACATTCAGATAAAATATTGTTTAGAGGTTGTAGTTGTGATTGTAAGTGAATGAGAAAATTAGGAAGTTTTGTTTATGATACTTTCATATATCTATGGTGGTAGAATAGTCATGCCATAATAGGCATAGTTTTAGAAACTTAAACATGTGTAGTGTTTCATATGCAGTAGATAGAATGAGCCAGATGGCCACAAACATATGTAAGAGGGTTATGTGAACTGAGACCCAGGGCACATCAAGTGGGTATTGGTATGTATACACCGTACTTAGTAATACAAGGCTACTATAAGGTCAGGAATACAAACCCACATATTGGTGTGTATTGTGACCATCCAGGTATGATACAACCCTCCTTAAAAGGTATTCTAGTGTGAATTCACCATAAAAAGTGTTCTTTATTTGTGAAATAATGCATACAAATAAAAGGAGAAGGTGGAGACCTTGACTGCACAATCACATTATTCCTGTAATTTTTTGACACCTAAAATGCGTCTTGGGTGCATGTTTTGGAGTAAAATAACTATAACCTCTTGCAATCCTATCACTTTAGCTTAGTTCTCCTCAACACCAAAGGGGCAATTCTAGGCCCTATCACCTACCTATGATCTACACATGAATCATTGGGAACGAATTACGCCAACAAGTAAAACAAAAAAATAAAACAATACTAAGATTTGGGAAGGATATAACAAAAGGTGCCTCCCATTGGGTCATGAAGTAAAATAAGAGCTAGAACATTCCAATGAGGCATTGATGTTAGATGAATCTCGCTACGTAACAATTTTTTGAACCATACGAAAAACACCTAGACATAACCCTACTCTAATTATTTAAACCTAATCAGATGCAATTCCTTAACCTACGAATATTTGTGGTTGAGGACCACTATGCAAATTGACAATAATCTTAGTGAAACTAGGGGAGAAAGGGACACACCCTCTCATGAAATTAACTTGACTATATTTAGCAAGAGATATGTAAAAATTCACTGACAGTGGAAAGTACATGAGGTAGAGGACAAATTTCCCAAGATTCACTCATTGCAAATATCCAGGAAATTACATGTCTTTTAGTATTTGAAACTCTATTGAAAACTATCAATTATCCTAGAATTCCTCCTCATTACAATGAATTTTCTTATTTTATAGAACTTTTCCTCGTTGAACATTACACTTTAAGTCCTATAATTCTTGTGCATGTTCTCCATAATATAATTGGGGAGGTGTTCCCTTCAATTTAGTATGCATGCATATGAGAATTCCTACCATCCATCTCAATGATATGCCACTATATCCTTTCATGCACCAATTTGCTGATGCAGGAATGATAATGACTAGAAATAAGAAATAGAGCAAGGAGAGTGGAAGTGCATCTCATAAAAAAATGATAAAATTAATATATAGAGAGAAATAAATTAGTGGTAGTGTTATCGTGGCACATGTATAAGAGACAGTGGTATAAAAACAAATACTTAATAGTCTATGGCACAATTCAAAATAGTAATGGCCTAGTAAAAAAGGAGTGAGTGAGATGGAAAGGTTTAGATTTAGAGATGTTAGGTGCTCCTGAGTCTAATGACCAATGATAAGGGAAGCGAACTAGGTACAAGTTCGTTGTTAAATTCCCCTAGGGCTAACAATGGATCTGACTGTATGATCATGGTGTGAGGGGGAGGTGTATGAGCAAGTGATACTCCTAACATCCGAGGTCAAAAGGGAGAAACTATGAATAGGTGTGAGGTCTCTCCTATAGGAAAAGGAGGATGTCAAACATGTCAAGAGAACCATGCTCTAGTGAAAAATCAAGTATATAACATTACAATAAACAATTGTTAGGATGATTTGAGGGAAATATGATTCCACATTGCCATTTTCCAACCCATTAGAAGGCTACAACCCCATTTTACATGAACAAGAATGTATCACTCTCTAAATGCCAGGTGTTATCCATGTTTCCCCCTCATTTAAATTTTTGGCCTAATGCTCCTCATGAACCCTTTAGACCAGCTATCGTGGCCATAAACCCTCATATTCTGTCTACCGATACCCTTCCCGCTCGCAAAAATACACTGTACAAAGGCTCAAAACCCATAATTAAAAATTTATCGGGCCTAGCCCCTGAGATCTCAGCCCCCTTGTTTTGATTCTCACATGACCCGGGCGCAAAACCGTGTGCCGGACAGGCAGGAGCTTATCGTCAGAGATTTCAGGTGAAGTCAGAGCCGTCCGATCCAATAAAAATCAACGGCCCGAAATCAAATCATACGTGGTGGCCCCCGCGCCCGAAAACCGGCGGTTAATTCCGCACCGCCATTGCTGGGTGAGCGATATTTCCTGCGGACCCAGCGATTCCATACGCTGGGTGACAAGTGTCCTCATGTACGGTGACTGAAACCGCTCATTTCGCGCGTTAAAAGTCAGATCAAAGACGTGCAGCGGAATTAATGACCACCGTCAGATCTTAGAGCCTCCATCCAACGGCCGTGGTGCTCCGGAGATGCACGCTGATTAACCAAGCTCTCGCCCTCCCCGCGCGTTAACCTCCGGACGAAAGTCGAGTAGCGGAATACTTTGCAACCGCCCGATCATGCGTCCTCCATCCAACGATGACTATCTTCCGAAGGTGCTCACGCTTTAACCTACGTCCATCGCGTCCCTGGCCCACCTTTGATTGCCCTCCGGCTCATTTTAACCGTCGATTTCATTCCTGATCGCGTGGCCCAGAATCATTCACATTCTTGTTGACCGCCCGAGCCTCTCACCACGTCATCTGTTCCGATTGACCTTTCGTACACCTACGTGTCATCTATTTCCCCTTCCGCCATTTATATAAATATATTTCATTCACATGCCATATTTTAGCGTTTTGTGTTATAAATCTCCGTCAACCCATTCTTCACAGTTCCTCTGCGTTTTCACGACCATCCTGTGTACCGCCACCATCGTTGTCACGACGCTTCGTCCCACGGCCACCCCCATTGCATACCCATCACAGAGTCTGGTTTCTTTTAATGAGTTTGTGGATTTTTAAAGGTGTTTGGTGCTGAAGAACCATCGTAATCCGGGGTTTACATCACAGAGGACGAGTGCATTTCAAAGTTCTATTCAGCAGGTGCTGGATGATGAAGCAGAGATCCGAGAAAATATCGTTGACAAGACTTTTATTTAATGAAGCAAGGCTGAAATGTATCAAACCCCTCAGAGCAATTCAAAAGATAGACCCTGGTAGCTGAAGACATTAATTTCATAACAAAGAATATCAATTAGAGAGCAAGGAATTCAATGGTTGGAACCAGAGATTTCAAAAGTCGATTTAACATCCAGAAGGCTCGAGTACAAGTGCAAAGAAATCAGATCCTCCAGGGTGCTCTTCAATATATTTTTCTCTCAGAAAAGTACAAAATGTTTCATATTTTATTCCTCATGTTTTGTCTCCAGAAAAATCTACTCCTACTGCATTTATTTTATGGAGCAACCACAAAGTACGTTCAGCACTACAGCACCGTCAAGCAGTATGGGCAGGCATATTTCCACCATTTTGTTCAAATTAAGCAATTTAATGTTTTCACCCACCTTCATTCTCTAGAGCTTTCTGTTTCTCTTATAAAAATGAAGAAGAAAGACATGGTAAAGGTTCCGGAATTCTATCAGAAAACTGTGCAGTGAAAGGCTTTTGTATACATCTTGTAAATTTTCTGTATGAAGGCTCAGAGCCCGTAGGGTTTCAGTGAGGAGGAGTTATAACTGTAACGAGGATTTTGGTCTTTGGTATCCCACAGTATGTAATCTTTTCTTATGTGTTAATATAATATCTCATTTCATGCTATTTATCTTCTTGTATCATGTTCTAGAATGCGAGTGGCTCACTGGTCTTAAGTAAGGATTCATCCCAGTTGGTGCCCATACTTGGATTAGTCAAGCGCTTTAAATAGGCCTAGTCATGATATACTGTTCCATGTTCATTTCATCCATATTTTCTGCTATATTAGTTACTTGAGGAGGGTGCTTTTAAAATTCCATTGTCATGTATGGATTCTTAGTTGGATAAGCCCATATGTGGTTTTGTTGTGTATCTGGGTATCAGCCTCATGCTAACTAGTATCTTCTTCATGTTTCCTCACTGCATCCACTTTCTGATATTTGATTTCTATGGCATACTATTTGAACTGGCCCTCTTTGCAGTAAGTTGTCTCTTAACTGTCTGATGCTTTTGTATTGGAGTTTTGCATGCTGTTCCTACATTATTCTTATCTTTGTATCAACTTCTGAGAGAGTTTGGTTCCATTTAAACTAATTTCCTTGTTTTACAAGAGATAGTAAGAGAGCTTTTGGATTGACAACCCAAGATATATTATGAGCTCCTTGCTATGCTAAGATGTCCTAGGCACTGGTCTATAGCAACTCTAGGTTGTCTCTAGGGTAGACAAGAATTGTCGACAACATCTTTCTGGCACCGTTACCGTGGACCGAATTCAAGAATATCAGTTTCCCTGGGCCTCGACAAATCATATTCACTCTCTAATCAGGTGAGCACAGAGAGTTGAAGAGTTGCGTATCTCTCACCTTGGCGACTCCACTGCTTTTTATTTGATAAATCTATTGGTAGTCCTGGCTCCTCGCAGGTCACATTTGAGGTCAGATACTGCTAAGATGAAGACGAATTCTGTGCCTGACCTAGAAAAGATTGTACATAGGAGAAGTTGGAGAGAAAGACAGTCAGTTCGTGCTGAAAACCCTGAACATTCTGTAGAAGACTTCCCATCCTCCTCTTCTCAAGAAATCCTGGTTGAAAACTTCGACTCCACCGAGGAAAATCCTGAATATTACTCAGATAGTCCACCCCGGGGAAGTGCAAGAACTAAAGTGAACTTCCATCCTACTCCTGAGGCTGAGGAAGTTAAAGAAGTTACAGAAGTAGCCCCTGTTAATCGTGAATTGTTTCCAGCTACACCTCAAGCTTCCGCACAGTATACTCCCATTGCTATTCATACCCCACTTCCTCCTCCTCCATTTCCCCCATTTTTACATCAAACTGTTATAGCCCCACCTCCTCCAATGGCTAATGTCCCTGCCTTCCTGTTGAATAAATATGCTCCACTGGCCTTACCCCAAGTGCTAAATGATATGCCACAGGATTATTTGAAGATTCTGCCTAGATTTAATGGAGAAAATGAGATTGATGCTCAGAAACATCTTGAGACTTTCTGCTCTTTTGCAGAAAACTTAAATGTAGAACGTTTGGATGTGGTCTTGAGATTTTTTGTGCAATCTTTGGATGGTGAAGCTAGAAAATGGTTCAAGACATTGGGAAATCGTTCAGTAACCACCTGGGATGACATGGAGAATATTTTTCTCAGGAAATGGGGAGAAAAGAAAGATCATGGATAGTGTCTCACTGAGTTCAATACACTCAAGAAGAGACATAATGAAGGAGTGTTGGATTTTATTAAGAGATTTAATAAGTTATATCTAAATCTCCTTGCAGATATGAAGCCTCATCAAAACGCTGCAAAAGTTGTTTTCATTGCAGCCTTTGACTCAGAATTCGGTTTCTCCCTCAGAGAGAGAAAGCTTGCCACCCTAGATGATGCTCAGTCAGACGCTCTTGAATTGGAAGCTAAATTTGCTTCCTCTGGAAAATTAAAAGGGAAGGTTGAACAGGAGGTTAGAAGGAAAGGAAAGGAAGAGGTTTCCACCTCTAACCAGGATAAGGATTCAGATAAAATTGAAGAAATGAGTAAAATGATCAATAATCTCACTAATAAATTGGGTAAACTTGAACTGGAGACCAAGAATACAGCTGCCAAGAATTTTTATAATGCTCCAAACAGAGGATATAATCCTCAGTATAAGAGACCACCATTGCAAATATTACCAAGGGAAGCAAAGGAGCAGCAAGATCAGGTACCACATCCCTTGTACCTGGAAGGTCCAGCAGATGACTCCACTAAAGATGCTTCTTATGAACTAGAAGATTCAAATCTTTCTTTCTCAAACAATGATGAAATGGAATGCCCATTGCAAGAAGAAGAAGAAGAAGCAGAGATTGATCATTATTGTAAGAAATTTTCTGATTTCATGCAAGCACACTTCAATAGAAAATATGATCTCAGATCTTCAAGGAAAAGGACCCGAACTCAAGATCAAGAAGATGAGCCACCTCAGAAGGAGGTACCTGCTCAGAAGGAATCAGCAACAAAGAGAAACATAGAAAAAGGAAAGAGTCCTCTAAATACTCCTTTGCAGCCTAATGACTAGATTCCTTCTTCTTCAAAAGTAGTCAGTCCTCCTAATGATGAATCTGTGTCAAAAGAAATTAAATTTTCAGCTGAAAATAAAGAGTTAAAAGAAGTTGTGATAGAAAAGCCCCCTCCTACTTTTAGTTTGCAAAAATAACTTGAGAAAATTAAAATTCCAGTCCCCTTGACCAAGCTGCTAAAACAACCTGCATATCAGTCTCAAGTTACTTATTTTATGCTCCCTCCTGAAATATCAATTGTGCGTGATAGCTTAAACCTTCAAGAAAAAAGACCCATGGTAGTCTTTGGCCCACATGTTGAGGAAGAAGATCCTTCTACTCCTCCTTTTTATGTGTCTCTAGTTATTCATGACCTGCTGTTACACAATTGTATGTTAGATTTTGGGGCTTCCCATAATCTTATGCCTCTATCTTTCATGGAACAACTAGGACTGCAAATCACACGCCCATATAAATACCTTTATTCATTTGATTCCAAAAGAGTCAAATTATTGGGGATGATTAAAGATTTAGTGGTCAATTTGGCCCAAATTCCAGCAAAGAGTATGGTCATGGACATTGTGGTGGCTGATATCCCAGCCCGCTTTGGCATGTTGCTGTCAAGGTCCTGGGGTACAAAAATTGGTGGGTCAATTAAGCTGGATTTAACATATGCTACCATCCCAGTTTTTGGTGGACAGGAGAGGAGGTTATACAGAGAGACTAAATTTGTCAAGGTAGTTACTAAGGCTGATAACTCTGAAAATTCACTAGTCTATAGTAAAGAAGGAGATTTTTCATGCTTTATGCTAGAAGAAGATCAAAATTATGTGCATGAACCTTCCTTCCAAATTAAGGATGAGCAGCCTTTAGAAAATTATGAAGCTGGAATCTGGACTTTACACTTTGATGGGGCAAATTCTAGAGAAGGAAACGGAGCTGGGGTGTTATTAATCTCTCCCAAAGGAAAATGGGTCCCACTGTCCTTTAAATTGGAATATGAGGCTACCAATAATGTAGCTGAATATGAAGCACCTTTATTGGGATTACAGACAGCCAAGAATATGGGCATACAAAGTTTAAAAGTCATGGGAGACTCTGAGCTGGTGGTAAGGCAGTTTAGAAATCAATGTCAAACTAAGCATCCACGGCTGAGGGCATATAGAAATGAAGTTTGGGACATGGTGGAAAATTTCTTCTCGGCTTTTAATATACAGTTCATGCCCCGGGAGCATAACAGAATGGCAGACTCTCTTGCTATGGCTGCAAGCACATTTCGTCCTCCACAAAATCCTTTTTTGAGGTATTTAATTGAAGTACGATACAGACCATCAATCCCAGATAATATTAAACACTGGCAGGTTTTTTAAGACGATGAACAGATGAAGAGATTCCTGGAGACAGTGGGTGAATTTTCTAATATGGAGATTGATGACTGTGAAAAAAATGAGGCTGAAAATATTTCAGAAAACAAATGGGAAGAAAAAATAGCAGGCAATAAAGTGCTGCAGCTAAAAGGAAATATCATACCTAGAGGGCTAGTGCCTCTAGAAAGATTGTTTGACAAAAATGATGTTCCATTGCAGCATAATAAAATAGTAGAAGAAAATAAAGTAGAAGACTTGAATTTGGGCACTGATGCTGAGCCCAAAATTGTAAGATTATCTAAGAAGGATTCAGAGGAATACAAAAGAAAATATTTGAAATTATTTCAGTCATACAAGGATGTATTTGCATGGTCTTATCAAGACCTTAAAATTTTTGATGTTGATATAACGCAGCATAAAATTCCTTTGAGAGAAGATGTGAAGCCTTATAAGCAGAAGCTCAGGCAGATAAATCCTCTGCTGCTTCCCTCTATTCAAAAATAAATCAAGAAGCTGTTGAAGGCCAAAATAATTGTGCTACTGAGAGACTCAGAATGGGTAGCAAACCTTGTTCCTGTTCGAAAGAAAAATGGAGAAATAAGGTTGTGTGTAGATTTCAGAAACTTAAATAGAGCATCTTTAAAAGATAATTACTCATTGCCTAAGATCGATCACATTCTGCAGAAAGTGGTCGGAGCCTCCAGAATGTCAATGATGGATGGGTTTTCTGGTTATAATCAAGTAGCTGTGTTCCCAGAGGATCAGAAGAAAAATGCATTTACAACACCATGGGGAACATTTATGTATGCCAGGATGCCATTTGGATTAATTAATGCAGGAGCCACTTTTTAGAGGGAAATGGACATAGCCTTTGTTGGAGAGCAGGAAAAGTTTCTGGTGGTCTATCTGGATGATATCATAGTATTTTCAAAGGATGATATTGAACACATTCAGCACTTGCAGAGAACCTTTGAAAAATGCAGAAGGTATGGTCTTTCCCTCAATCCTCAAAAATATTTATTTGCATTAGATGAGGGAAAACTCTTAGGGCACATTGTCACTAAAGATGGCGTGAAAATAGACCCTAAGAGAGTTGAAGTTATACAAAATATTCCTTTACCTAGGAATAAGAAGGAAGTGCAAGTAGTCTTAGGCTGAATCAATTTTCTGAGAAGGTTTATTCCTAACTATGCTGAGATAGTTAGGCATATAACTGAATGTTGAAAAAGGATAATGAAGTAAAGTGGTCCCAAGAATTTAGAGATGCATTTACAAGGATAAAACAGGCATTTTCTGAAGCTCCTGTGCTAGCTGGGCCAGATTATACAAATTCAATTATAATATTTTCATTTGCTTCACCCCATAAAGTAGCAGGAGTCTCATTACAGAAAAATGAAGAGGGATATGAGCAGCCCATAGCCTTTTTCAGTCAGGTATTACATAATGCAGAATTGAAATACAATATATTGGAGAAGCAGGCATATGCCCTAGTGAAATCCCTCAAGGCTTTTAGAATGTATGTTTTGCAGTCTCACATCACTGCCTATGTCCCTACAACAGCTGTCAAAGATATCCTCGTTCAAGGAGATAGTGAATGCAAAAGAGGAAGATGGATTGCAAAAATACAGGAATATGATTTAGACATAAGACCCACTAAGCTGGTTAAAGGACAAGGGTTAGCCAAAATTTTGTCTGAATCAAATCATGTGGCTCTAGGCATAAATTTATCCATAATAGAAAATGAAGAATCTGAGAAAGGAGAAGAATAGCAAGGACTAGAGATGGCCTCTCAAAAGATACACATAAAATATCTCACTAGTCCTTGGTACAAAGAAATAGTTGAATATCTCTTAACTCTCAGCTGTCCTCCAAGTTGTGGAAAGATAAAATACAGGGCTGTAAGAATGAAATCACAGAAATACATAGTTGCTAATGGGCAGCTATATTGGAGAGATCCTTCAGGTATATTACTATTATGCCTTACAGAAAATGAAGTAGAAAATATAATGATGGAATTTCATGAAGGAATCTGTGGAGGACATTACAGTTGGAGGGCTACAACCCATAAAGTTCTGAAGGCTGGTTTCTATTGGCCTAAATTATTTGGAGATGTTTTTAATTGGGTTAGAGCATGTGACAAATGTCAAAAATTTGCTAAGAGACAAAGGCTGCCCGCTCTGCCCCTAATTCCAGTCCATATAGATGAACCATTTTAGCAATGGGGATTAGATTTTATTTGAGAAATACATCCCCCTTCAAGTGGCCAACATAAATGGATATTGACTGCAACAGATTACTTTACAAAGTGGGTGGAAGCCATACCTACGAGGAATGCTAGAGATGCTGTAATAATCAAGTTCATGGAAGAAAACATCATATCCAGGTTTGGTTGTCCAGCTAGAATTGTAACTGATAATGCACAGGCCTTCGAGTCCAATAAATTTGTAAATTTTTGCCAGAAGTATAATATTGCATTAAATCACTCCACAGCTTACTATCTGTAGGGGAATGGCTTGGAAAAATCTTCCAACAAAACTCTGGCGAGGGCCTTGAAGAAGACAATTAATGAGAACCAAAAGAATTGGGACTCCCAATTAAAGTTTTCTTTGTGGGCCAATAGAATAACCAGTAAGAGATCAACTGGGAAATCCCCTTATGAACTGGTATATGGGCGAGCAGCTGTGTTTCCTGTGCAATTGACGTTTCCAGTAGCACGTTTCATGCAGGAAAGTCAGGAAGAACCAGATGACATGGTCAGAAGAATTAACCAACTGGTAGAATTGGAGAAAACACGAGACCAGGTGAATCAGAGGTTAGCAGAATATCAAGAGAAAATGAAAAATGTTTTTGATCGCCATACAAAAGACATGAAATTTCAAATTGGTGATCTGGTTCTCAGATGGGATATCCGGAGGGCTGAAAAGGGAAAACATGCTAAATTTGATCCACTTTGGTTTGGCCCATTTAAGATTATGGAGCTAAAAGGTAATAATACATTTATTTTAGAAAATGTGCAAGGTGACTTATTAGATACCCCCGTGAACGGCCAATTCCTAAAGCCCTATTTTCAATTTTGATTCGGGCAGAGTATGCCTGTTGTATTATATTGTATATAGACTTTGTTTCAGTTTTTATTTTAATAAGGGATGTGTGCTAATGAGTTTCGAAGAAAAAGAAAAAGGGCTGAAGAGCGGAATCTACATACAAGATGATCAGTGGTCTGCAGGTTCTCGACGTGTCCAAGAATGAACACGCCATCCCCAGCTGGAGCCGATGTTATCCATGTTTCCCCCTCATTTAAATTTTTGGCCTAATACTCCTCATGAACTCTTTAGATCAGCTATCATGGCCATAAACCCTCATATTCTGTCTATCGTTACCCTTCCCGCTCGCAAAAATACACTGTACAAAGGCTCAAAACCCATAATTAAAAATCTATCAGGCCTAGCCCCTGAGATCTCAGCCCCATTGCTTTGATTCTCACATGACCCGGGTGCAAAACCGTGTGCTGGACAGGCAGCAGCTTATCGTCAGAGATTTCGGGTGATGTCAGAGCCGTCCGATCCAATAAAAATCAACGGCCCGCAATCAAATCATACGTGGTGGCCCCCGTGCCCGAAAACCATCAGTTAATTCCGCACCGCCATTGCTGGGCGAGTGGTATTTCCTGCAGACCCAACAATTCCATACGCTGGGTGACAAGTTTCCTCATGTACGGTGATTGAAACCGCTCATTTCGTGCGTTAAAAGTCAGATCAAAGACGTGCAATGGAATTAATGACCACCATGAGATCTTAGAGCCTCCATCCAACGGCCGTGGTGCTCTGGAGATGCGTGCTGATTAACCAAGCTCTCGCCTTCCCTGCGCGTTAACCTCCGGATGAAAGTCGAGTAGCGGAATTCTTTGCAACCGCCCGATCCTGCGTCCTCCATCCAACGATGACTATCTTTCGAAGCTGCTCACGCTTTAACCTACATCCATCGCATCCCTGGCCCACCTTTGATTGCCCTCCGGCTCATTTTAACCATCGATTTCATTCCTGATCGCGTGGCCTGGAATCATTCACATGTCTTGTTGACCGCCCGAGCCTCTCACCACATCATCTGTTCCGATTTACCTTTGATACACCTACGTGTCATCTATTTCTCCTTCCACCATTTATATAAATATATTTCATTCACACGCCATATTTTAGCGTTTTGTGTTATAAATCTCCGTCAACCCATTCTTCACAGTTCCTCTGCATTTTCACCACCATCCTGTGTACCGCCACCATTGTTGTCACGACGCTTCATCCCACGGCCACCCCCATTGCATACCCATCACAGAGTCTAGTTTCTTTTAATGAGTTTGTGGATTTTTGCAGGTGTTTGGTGCTGAAGAACCATCGTAATCCGGGGTTTACATCATAGAGGACGAGTGCATTTCAAAGTTCTATTCAGCAGGTGCTGGATGATGAAGCAGAGATCCAAGAAAATATCGTTGACAAGACTTTTATTTAATGAAGCAAGGCTGAAATTTATCAAACCCCTCAGAGAAATTCAAAATATAGACCCTAGTAGCTGAAGACATTAATTTCATAACAAAGAATATCAATTAGAGAGCAAGGAATTCAATGGTTGGAACCAGAGATTTCAAAAGTCAATTTAGCATCTAGAAGGCTCGAGTACAAGTGCAAAGAAATCAGGTCCTCCAGGGTGCTCTTCAATAGATTTTTCTCTCAGAAAAGTACAAAATGTTTCATATTTTATTCCTCATGTTTTGTCTCCAGAAAAATCTACTCCTACTGCATTTATTTTATGTAGCAACCACATAGTACGTTCAGCACTACAACGCCGTCAAGAAGTATGGGCAGGCATCTTTCCGCCATTTTGTTCAAATTAAGCAATTTAATGTTTTCACCTACCTTCATTCTCTAGAGATTTCTGTTTCTCTTATAAAAATGAAGAAGAAAGACATTGTAAGGGTTCCATATTTCTATCAGCAAACTGTGTAGTGAAAGGCTTTGTATACATCTTGTAAAGTTTCTGTATGAAGGCTCAGAGCCCGTAGGGTCTCAGTGAGGAGGAGTTATAACTGTAATGAGGATTCTGGTCTTTGGTATCCCACAGTATGTAATCTTTTCTTATGTGTTAATATAATATCTCATTTCATTGCATTTGTCTTCTTGTATCATGTTATAGAATGCGAGTGGCTCACTGATCTTAAGTAAGGATTCATCCTAGCTGGTGCCCATACTTGGATTAGTCAAGCGCTTTAAATAGGCCTAATCATGATATACTGTTCCATGTTCATGTCATTCATATTTTCTACTATGTTAGTTACTTGAGGAGGGTGCTTTTAAAACGCCATTGTCATGTATGGATTCTTAGTTGGATAAGCCCATATGTGGTTCTGTTGTGTATATGGGTATCAGCCTCATGTTAACTAGTATCTCCTTCATGTTTTCCTCACTGCATCCACTTTCTGATATTTGATTTCTGTGGCATACTATTTGAACCGGCCCTCTTTGCAGTAAGCTGTCTCTTAACTGTCTGATGCTTTTGTATTGGAGTTTTTCATGCTGTTCCTACATTATTCTTATCTTTGTATCAACTTTTGAGAGATTTTGGTTCCATTTAAACTAATTTCCTTGTTTTACAAGAGATATTAAGAGAGATTTTGGATTGACAACCCAAGATATATTATGAGCTCCTTGCTATGCTAAGATGTCCTAGGCACTGGTCTATAGCAACTCTAGGCTGTCTCTAGGGTAGACAAGAATTGTCGACAACACCAGGATACTGGGTTAAATCAGATCTGAGCAGGTAAAAACATGTGTGCTTCCATCAAAATTAAAATTATTCATTAAAACCACAAATATGTTCAGCTCAAAAATACACATGAAGGAAACATAGCCTGATAAATAAAATACTGATAGAAAAACATAAAAACACTTCGGCCAGATATTACAATGGGAGGCCTCTTGGCTCTTGGCCCTTCAAACCATACTATTACTCTCTGTATTCCTCACTTCCTCACTTCCTCTCTTATCTCTGTCCCCTCTACCCACTCTCAAAATTTACATATTTATACATAAATATGAATTTATTCCACTCCATAATTTCCTCCACACAAATCTCAACTTAAAATATAATTTATATTTATCTTTTTTTGGACTCAACTAAGTCCCGTTTATGGAATTCCTAATCCCTATATTATCTACCTAATTCAACTCCACTCATATCCTTAATTATTTAAGGGATATTTACAATAATCCTCACATTTATAATTTCTCTCCTCATTTATTTAAAATGAGAAAATTATTTGATAAAATAGTTAAAATTTCTCACCCCCTTAATTACAGAATTGAATAACAAAAATTTAACTCGATGCTCCTCATCAGACTCCCCATGTAGAGAAGTTCCCATAAACTGTCTGTTGCTTTTCTGTAATAATGTGATAGCCACAAGTCCTAATGACTTTCTCCCTCTAGGATTCCAAACTTTGTTCTTACGCTGATCCTTCAAAGTATCAACTCGATTTGGTAACTCATCGCTCACTCTGTTGATCAGATTCCATTAGCTGCTCCAACACTTTCTTTCGCCATTTCCTCGGAGCAATTCCTTTTGGTCGAACTCTTTTGTCTCCAACTGAGCTGAACACTCAAATTTCTGCAATGAAATATAATCAAGAACTCCTTCTTGATTACACCCTTAGTCTTTGATTATTTTAATAGCACCAACCTTCTCGTCCAGTTCTGTACCTGCATTCACCAAAAAATTGTTAGTTTTAAAAAGGTAAGACCTTTTGGTCTCTTTTGATGCTTCAGGCATAAATCTCCCATCATCGACCTTCTGGAATTCAATAGATTCTGTTTCGAAATGCTAGCTGCTTCCATCTTCATCCTGCTAGATTAATATTTTTGTCACCTTTTTCTCTCTATCAACACAACTCTCTTGCTACTCCTGATCTTCCATCTCAACCCCAAATAATTTTTGCTCAACTTCTCTGACTTCAACATCATATCTGTTAATGTCGTTTTATGTACCTACAGTTACATTATTATCTAAAAATTTATAACATTCATTCAATTCCATAAATGTTAAGAACATTTCATTGCTATCATGCACAATAACTGTAATTTCCTCTGGATCAGGTTCTGCAAGTTTTACTTCTCCATCAGGTTCCTTAAGCCATCGCTCCAAGAACTCGATTTCCATATGAAATATTTTTAGCACTTCGTCACAACCTTCATTCCCAGCTTCATCATTCTTCTGGAAATATTCCTAAGTTTTCTTGGTTTCTATTCCATCACATTGTAAAATTCCGTCAGCAAATTCACCAAACGAATACATTTGTTTACCTCCTTAGAATATCTCTTTGGCATCTCTACTATGATCCTACTCCATAATAGTTTCAACTTGTTGTCTCACACCAAACAAGACTTCATTCATGATTTCTTCCTCCTGCAATAAATCAGTACCTTCCTAATCTGAAAGGCATTCTCCACCAGACATCTCCTCCAAAGTTTCCTTCATCTCTGTGACAGTTCCATCAGACTATTCACCATCTTTCGCACATCCTGCAAACATACATAAAATGTGAGATTTACAAGTACAAGGATTCATAGCCTCTTCTGCTTCTCTTGCCAACACATCTTCAGATGCTTCTGAACTATCCCGATAGTTCATGAGATCTTCCTCATTGATCTCTTCACCTAGAAGTTCACCCTGTTCTGAGTCACAAATGGAAACATCCATTTTTAACTCATCCTCTCTGAGTTATTCACACCTCAACATCTACTCGTGCTTCCTCAGCTCTTCTTTCAACTGTATGTTTACCTAATTTTCCCTCTTTAAATGTAGCCTCTGCCATTTTACCTTCTCTCTCATGGTCCAACCATGTGTCTAGTCTTTCACATTTTCATGCAACAACTCCATTAACAATTCAAGGTGAATTTTTATCTCAGCCCTCTCCCACTCATAATATTCATCTATAAACTGCTCACATATGCCACTTACCTTGGCATTTTCCTTTTTCTTCCTTTTTTTGTGGTCTTCATCAGATCTTCGGAAATGACTGACACTAGTCATCTTCTCTTCCTTTGTGAACTTCATCTGTTCACATGTGGTTTTCATTCAATCCACCTTTAAACAATCCTTCACACTTTTCGTTCATTAAAAATGAAAGTTCTCCTCCTATGCTTGGCTTCTCTTGGTTCTCTGTATTAGAACCAATCTTTGGCAACCCTCTTGCCTCACTTTGCTGCAGACAACAATTTCAGTAATTCATGTGTTACAATGACCAACTCTTTGGGTGTCGGGCTTCGCCGATCATGCACCCCATTACATTCAGACTTTTTACTTAGCTTACAACCCTTTGACTTTAGACTTACACCAATTCTTCATCTTGTATGGAAATACTCAATCTTAAATCAAACTATCCAAAATTTCATTTGACTCTAACCTCTATTTTGACTTCAAGGTTTGACCCAATAATTATGACAGTGGATACTTTGACTTAATTCAAGTTATACAATCTCCCAATGAACGTAGACCCCTATTACATTTTTAGGATGTAAAAAATTCTCTCTTTCATACTCCATTCTTATGAAAAATCATTAGTTTCTCATTATCATTTCACATGATGCTAATGTCTTTACTCGAAATGCAACCCATGTTTTCCAAGATTTATTTTAAGGTAAAAATAAATAAACCATTCACTTTTCAACATTCAAACATACCTTTATGAATTATCATACCTTATGGTCCCATTAAGGTTATTAATAAACCTTTCCCTTGCATTTGCAACTCTCTGGCTTCCACTCTTCTTTGTTGTCTTTGTCACTGTGAATATTCTTATTTCTAATACGACTTCTCATATTAGCAACACTCAAAAAAAAATATGCAAACAATGTATCTGCCTTACCACTTAAAAGATACATGAAAACCCATTATGGTTTTGTAACTCTTTTCCGCCATTTCTCTGGATAACAACTGCCTGCCTTCGTCTTTGGTTTCCACATTTTTGCTAACAATATTTCAACGCATTTCTCTAAAAAATACTTCAATGCCTTAAAAGAGACAAGTCGACCAATATTATCTTCTTGGTATGGAAATTGAAAGAGGGAGCCACGAACATATGGCTTTTGTTATGTTCATCTCGTATTACTGGATCCTCTTTTTCTTCGGCACAAACCTTTCCACTTTATTTCTGCACCTTCAAAGGTAATAGATTACTTGACCCTTTTCTAAATTCCTGGTGCTAAACTATAGAGTTCAAGCTACTGTTCCAGCTAATCCACACAAGTCAACACTCCACTTTGCGTACTATAGTTTCTTCTGTAGATCCTTCGAATAAAACAAAACTCAAACCGCATAGAAATTCATTTCTAGATGTAACGGAGGCTGAAAAATACAAGAAATTGTATGTGCACACACAGAAAAACACCATGGGTCTGTTGCACACTCATGAATATGATCCAATTTTTTCGAGTTCTTTAATTATTTTTGTTCCACATCCTTCAGATTTGTAGTTTCTTAAATATCAACTTTGTTTGTTGAGCGACCTTGAGGTGAACCCTTTAAATCAAAGCGTATATATATGTGCGGCCTTGAGCAAAACATGTTACCCATAACTATAAAACGGACTTTGTGCCTTCCTACTTCACTTCATATTTGCGCATTGTGTTTATCATAAACCGATCATAAAAAAAAAAACACTGCCACTCTTTCCTGGAGAGGAAAACTCTTGCAGTGCATTGTTTCCACAAATAGAAATCATGTAGTCAACAACATTAATTTTGAAAAGTTCACGAAGATGCCTAAACACCATTTTTAGATGATCCACTGCACTCGCAAGCTTATTTCTTCATAAATCTAATTACCTGAGAAATGTTATCCCTCACATGTCCGCGACTTCACTCTGCAACCTCTATGATAGAGCAGATCGCATGTTCTATTGTTCCTCCTTTAAATCAACATTTAGAAATCAAATTTCGTAAGGATATAGATTGGAAGCGGTTTATAAAAAAAATTGGATGCCGTGTAAATTCACAATCATGAAAAAATGGATTTCATGCAACGATTACTTCAAAGTCACAATCGTGCAAATTGGAATTAGGAACATTGGGAATGTGCCTATGGTATTGATCAGCAAGATGGAGGTAGAAATAATATTTTTGGTGATTCTGAAATATGCAATCAAAGGGGAAATGCGTATATATCATTTGTTCAATGGGTTGGTGAGGTGATTACGTATCTATCTATTCTATATGCTTGAACCTCCTCCAGCAAGCAATGTGAAGGGAAGTCTTGAATCTGAAGCTCCACAGGCTCCACAATGCCACAAAGACTCGACTCTACTTCACTGCGCTAATTCAAAATATGTGTCTATCAACCACGATCAGTACTGGGTGGAGATTTCTCTGTATTATGGGCAATGTAAGCAGACTCTCACACCCCTGTTAGCATCGCATGCTTCCAACGCACTCTTCCAGAGGAGGGTCAACATTATTCCATCGTCAATTTTAGCTTTGTCTTTACGGCTTTGGCTTCAAATGGAAAACACACCTATCACATTTACTCCAACCAACCCGAGGTTTATTTTGCCATCATTGTTGTTTCAAATGCACAATTATTCCTTTACATTGCGCTCTTATCATAGCAGATTGAACAAATCAACGCATAGTGCATCTCTCCTTCACACTGTCTGCAACTTTCAACAAGTCTCCAAATATACGCACAAAATTTCTTCCAATCTGTAAGGCTTTACAACAATGGATTTCCAATCTGTATGACTTCACGCCATCCATGGATTTCCCGTTGCACAATTTGTATGCAGCGGTGGCCCTCTAAATCACTAGATCACCAAAAAGTACAGGAGAAAATACTCAAAACTCCATTTTAATCAAACAATGCCTCCTATAATTCTTCCAATAGTGCTTTCTAGAATAGCTTCTTCAAACAATGCGTGATCAACCAAACTCGTGTGCCTCTCCTAATAGCAACAAACACATGACAACTCAACCTCTACCAAAAGTCATTGAGGCTCTGATAACAAAATGATGGCAGGATACTGGGTTAAATTAGATCCCAACATGTAAAAACAAATGTGTTTCCATCAAAGTTAAAATTATTCATTAAAACCACAAATATGTTCACCTCAAAAATAAACATGAAGGAAAGAGAGCTTGAAAAATAAAATACTGATATAAAAACATTAAAACTCTTCCGCCAGATATTACAATGGGCGACCTCTTGGCTCTCAACCCTTGAAACCATTACTATTACTCTTTGTATTCCTCACTTCTCTTTGTCCCCTCTACCCACTCTCAAAAGTTACATATTTATACATAAATATGAATTTATTCCACTCCATAATTTTTTCCACACAAATCTCAACTTAAAATCTAATTTAGATTTATCTTTTTTTGGACTCAACTATGTCCCATTTATGGAATTCCTAATCCCTAGATTATCTACCTAATTCAACTCCACACATATCCTTAATTATTTAAGGAATATTTACAATAATCCTCACATTTATAATTTCTCTCCTAATTTATTAAAAATGAAAAAATTATTTAATAAAATAATTAAAATATCTCACCCCATTAATTACACAATTGAATAATTAAAATTTAACTTGATGCTCCTGCATCACAACCCCATGATATCATGCTCCATAACCATAAAAAATTTTACCAGGAGGATGATACATCAATCAAAGACATGCAAAATTGAGAACACCAATCGTTGAGCCATAATCATGATAAACCAACAAGGGGAAAATGTGAGTCTCATGCTCCAAGACCCCATCCCACCAAATAATATGGAGGTGCTCACCAGAATACATAAAATTTCCATTTTTACCATGCTACAAATCCATCCATTTCAATTAATATCACAAGTGGACCCTCATGCCATATAACATGTAACAAACAAATTTTACAGTTTTTTAGTGTTTCAACTATGTGATTGTGAGATCAAAAGATAGGAATCAAAATTTGGCAAAGGTAATTAAATAAAATTCCTAGGGATCACATACTTATAATGAGATTAGCCACCTCACTACTAAATAGGGTTCAACCTAATTTTTGCCACCCCCTCCACATTTACCCAAATCCATGAGCTCGCAAGGGTAAACATGAGATGAGAGTTATTGTGCGAGACCCAATTTCCAAGAGGCACTTATGGAAAATGGTTCCACATGTACATAATTAAATTAAAACACCCAATGACACGTGATCACATTGTTTTTAGACTAAATTTACTCAACGCTATTTCATTTCAATTTTTATTTTTGGCAGTTTTTTGGATTCTAAACTTTTGAGGTTGTTTTGAGAGCCTAAATGAAATTTACAGTGAAAATGGAGAGGCTGGAAAAGTGTGATACCAATATATCAACCTATTTTCTGCCTCTTGGTGGAGATCTTTGAAACAAGGTCACTATGATAGCCAAATGGTGATCGTATGCCAAATTTATGACCACGAGAATTTGGAGGTATGAATTATTCATTTATAAAAACACTTTTTTGTAAATAGTAAATTTATGTTATAAATACATATATGTTCATTAATTCATTGATATCACCATAGAATCATAATTTACACAATGAAAAAGCTAAAGATTTAATCTCAACTCATAACTTGAACTAGGTCAACCAGATCATTTTAGGAATTTCGTTAAACACATGGCATACTTGTAAGCTATAGGCCATGAATGTATATATGATCATAAAATTCTAAAACTCATATGGGAATCACTGAAAAATCCCTATGGCCTCTCCACATAGCTACAACAACACTTATTATTCCATACCTTCACCAAACAATAAATAAATAAACCATTTATGACACGATTCATAAATAACATACATCATGTAACCAACAAATAAACAGTAAATAACTAGCATAGGAACCATGGAAACTCAGCCATAATATCACGAACATAATTTCTAAAACTTTGCATGAATCATAATATAATAATACCTATTATTAATATATGACAATACCAACCAAGTTAGGGACTTACATGTACCACCCGACCATATATTGAGTTGAACCAAACCTCTCTTTCAGCTAATCACCTGCACACCATATTCCAAACGTGAATGTGGGATCTCATGGAATAAACCAAACAAAACCAAACCAGTTATTATAGAGGCCAAACCACCTCAACCCTCAACCAGCGATTCCACCTCATTGTCGCACATCATCAACATCAACCAGATCGGTCTCTACCCAATTTTTCCAGGGCTTTAGGAACTAGTAATTCAACCCATAATGTTTCAAGGATCCAGAGCATTTTCCAACTCGGATATACAGACCGGTAACTCAACCCACCATGAGCTCCAAATATTTTGTCCCAAAGTAGGCTCTAGGACTAGTAACTCAACCCAAGTTGTTCCATGGCTTCCAGAGCATTTGTTCCAACCCACATCCAAAAGGGATTATGAACATGAACCAAAAAAAATAAAATGGGAAAACCCAAAACACCATGGTTATCCAGGAAATGGAAAGAAAAGGCTAAAACCATCATTAATCCAGGAAATCCTCCATTCCAATGACAAAATATAATAAAATAAACACATGCATACACCATGCATCCATAAATCAACAAGGAAACCACACATGCAACCTGTTACCCACAAAGAAATATAGTTATAGCACCTGATAAAAATATTACCTTGTTCTTTCCTATTCTCCTCTTCCTTCTTTCTCTAAATATAAGTTACTAATAGAGTGCTCCAAGCATGCTACAAGAATTAGATAAGTGTGCCAGATTATAAGAGAATGAGATAATAGAATAGAGCTCCTAAAATGAAATGATAAAAAGTTGTGAACTGGTCCTCAGAAGCCTTTTTATCATTTAGGCTGCTATTTTCTTCATCTTTACTCAATTTACCTCTCATACAAAATTGTCACCCTTCATCTCCCTTTTCTCCTATTTTCCCTTATTTTCATAAATAAAATGTTAGTTATTTCCTCTTTGTCTTTGCTAAATCCTTTTCCAATTTACGTAGCCTTTAATTAATCACAAGTGATTTGCCATCACTATGTTTTTTTGAGCATTCATTTTGGAATATGTGTCTAATGACCTTGGTTTGATTTCTATTTACAGAAAAATAAACCAAGGGTTGTTACAAACCCCTCACCCTTAAGGGAACACTGTCCCTTGTGTTTAATGACACTCATAAACCAACAAAACACAATGTGCTTCCCATGGATAGTTATAAAACATCTCAATGAAAAATTTACTTCATATCATATTTATAACATATATATGTAACTTGATGCGGTATTTACATACATATGTATATACATATAAATAACCAAAACATAGCATCAACACATATATCAGAATACATCCACTCAACCAACGAATAAAGAAGGATACATATCTCACATTTGATCATCCATCTCCCATGTATCTTCATAGAGACCAAAGTGCTTCCATTGCACATCAACCTGCTTGATTTCTTTGTTCTGGAGCATGAGTTATTTCTGCTCCAATATGCATTGTGGTTCTAGCAAGAATTATTCCTTTGGTTTCACCTGCAATATAGACCAGTGAGTCACCTTATCAAAATCCTAGACCTACTTCTTAAGAAATAAAGCATGGAAACAATAATTAAATTTCACTATCTGAGGCAGTGCAAGTCGGTAGTCCACTAGTACAATCCTCTCAAAGATCTTGAAAGGCCCACAATACCAAGGTTCTAGCTCAGCATATGATCCAATCCTCGAGGATCTCCTCTTGAGATTATTGCGCCAATTGACATCCTCCCCAACCTAAAACTCCTTAAATTATCTATGGTTATTTGTATAAGTCTTCTACCTGCCCTGTGTTGCATTCAAATTCCTTTTAAAAACCTGCATTTCATGTTCCATCTCTACCAACATATTTGATCCAATGAATACCCTATTCACTGGATCACTGCAACTGATAGGACTATTACAACTCCACCCATAAAGTGCCTCAAATGGACTCATTCTAAAGGATTCTTGATACCCATTATTGTATTCATATTCTACATGTGGAAGCTACACTTCCAGCTTCCATTGTTGATGCATGATATACATCCTCAACATGTCCTCAAGAATCCTATTAACCCTCTTTATCTATCCGTCGGCTTGCGGATCATAAGTTGTACTGAAAGCAAACTTTGTCCCCAAACCTACAAGAAATTCCTTCCAAAACCTATAGGTGGACCTGACATCTATGTTTAATAAAATCTTCTTAGGAACACCATGCAACCTCACTATCTCTTTGATGAAAATTTGAGCTATGTCACTAGCTGAGTGAGTATATGACCATATAGATTTCCTAGAATTTAGAATAAGTTGGTCAAAAAATTATCTCAGTCCACTGTGATTGCTCATCAGAATAATCCACCTGCAAAGAAGATAATCTCTCCACATACTCAACGCATGAATGATAGCTACCAACTCAGGATTGTGAGTCACATTGTTCTACTCGTTCTCATTCAACTTCCTTGAATCACAACATACGACCTGTCCTTCCTTCATCAACACTCAACCAAGTCCCCTCTTGAAAGCATATGTATATAACAAAATCTATTTTTCAGGATCTGCAATCTTTAAAACCAGGACATTTTTAAGAAATCACTTCAATTTCTCAAAACTAGCTGCACACTCCTCAGTCCATTCAAAATTTTTTACTTTCCTTTGCAAAGGTGTAATAGGATAGGTAATTCGTGAGAATTTTCGGATGAACCTCTTGTAGTAACTTGCTAATCCCATTAGTGATCTAACCTCATCCACATTTCTATGAGTTTCCCACTCCATGATAGTCATGATTTTTTTCAAGTCCATTGCTATACCTTCCTTGGACACAACATGTCCCAAGTAATGAACTTATGTCTGAAAGAAACTTAACATACTAATTTTGGCATAAATTTTATTCTCTCTCAAAAACCTTAACACTATTTCTATGTGTTATGCATGTTCTTCCTCATTCTTTGAATATATTGATATGTCATCAATGAGTACTATTATAATATTATCGAAATAAGGATACAACACACTATTCATCAAACAGATGAAACTATATGGAGCATTAGTAAGACCAAAAGGAACTACTACAAAATAATAATTCCCAGACCTAATAATAATTGTGGTTATGTAGATGTCCTCTTCTTTGATGCATGCCTGATAATATCCTTATCTTAAGTTAATCTTTGATAATAGTACTTCTCCCTTTAGTTAATGAAAGAAATCATCAATATGTAGCAAAGGATATCTCTTCTTGAATGTTACCTTGTTCAACTTCCCATAATCAATACAGAACTTGAGAGTACCATCCTTCTTCTTCACATACAATACGGGTGCACCCAATGGCGACACACATGGCCTGATGTATCCCTAATCAATAACTTCCTTCAACTGTAACCTCAGCTCTACTAAATCTAGAGTGATCATTTGGTAAGGTTCCTTTGATGTTGGTGCTTCTCCTAAAATCAAGTCAAAATAAAATTACCTCCATATGAGCCAGTGAATATGACCTGTAAATATGTCATGAAATTGTTTCGAAACTGAATACCTTTTCAAGACTTCAACATCCTCAACTTCCTTCCCTTTGTCAATAGAAATATGAACTACAAACAATAAAAATCCTTCCATACTATTGCACTTTTCCTGCATAGTTGTAACCATTCTCACTAATATAGGATTCTTCTTACCGTGCAACATTCTCCTATCTCCATCATCATCCAATCACTTAATAGCCTTATCATATCAACTTACCTTAGTCCTATGAAGGTAAAACCAATATTTTCCAAAAACAATGGTGTATGATCCCAAAGGAAGAACATTCATATGTGTTTATGTAAGCATACCATTCAACTCAAATGCCCAAAAGCTCACCTAATAGTGGACTCTCTTCTTTTTCCTTATATCCAATCTCACCAACTAAGATTTTTCATGCACTTATTTATTCAAGCCACACTTATCCACCAGGTAAAGACTAACATAACTATAATTAGATCTAGGATCAATCAAAGTAGAAACAAATCGATCACAAAGATTACCTTCCATTTTGATAATAGATGCTTGATGATTAACCTGCTTGTTATACAATGTTGCACAAATCCGATGAATGCTTTGTCAAACATCCCAAACTATTTTTGCATCCTAAGAACTGTAAAGCTTATGTCTACCACCCTAATATTGTGGAAAATCTGTCCTACAATTTTCTTTGTTACACAGTAATTTGCCACCATGCTCATTTTCCCATTCTTGATCCTGAAATCCCAGTGACGAATCCTATGCAATGTTTCCACCATTAATAAATATGCTGACATATACCCTTCAAGATCCAAAGAAGAAATCCTTGAAATATTACTGAATAAGATTGTTCAAATTCCTATTTTCTTGGGTCAGTACTCTTCCTAATGCCATGATCACGTTGATGTCCTCTTCACAGTTATGGCCTAGGAGTGTCAACAACCTAATTTCTTGGAAAACCATGTTGATCCCCTTTCTGGTAGTGTTTCCTTAAATGGAGTAAAATCTTTGACCTCTAGAAGCTCAAGGGAGGCGAGTTGGTTGTTGAACAAAGATGATAAGGCTGATCTCTCTCATTTTAGATCCTTGTTCTCATGCATGGGGGATCATCCCTTAGAAAGTGGGCCTTCCTCCTCCTTTCATGGGCTCCCAACCTCCTTCTCCTTTCTATAAATTCACATCCCTCATTCCCACAAGTTTAGAGCTTGGTTGATCATTGTCCGACTCGTCTGAACTCTTATCCCTTTACATGCTAGCGTCATGATTAAGCCTAAGTGCACAAGAGAAAGAATTCTTTTGAGCTGGGTGAAGGACTCATATTTTCACCTAAAGATGCCTCCAACATCAAGGCCTGATTGTAAGCTCTCCTTTTTTATTTTATCAATAATAACATTTGATGTTTGCTTTCTATATTTTTCCACATGATTATGAAAATATTCTGGTACTCCTTGATCTACTAGATAGCTAGTGTTTACGTTTATTATGTATTGTATCATGTTTCTTGTTGTCTCTTGATCATCCACATCTATTCATGCGCCATCAGTAGTAGGAAGTGGGCTTATAAGGATCCATCAACGGATCCAAGGATGGATATTGGAAAAATGTGTTTATGTCTCTTTCCTCATTGCATTGTAAGCATTAGTTAAGAAATCTTATGTTAGAAATAATCTTATGTTGCTATACCCACTCTAGGGTTAGAGAGATTGCCTCTGTACGCAAAGGGGGTTAATCTTGACAATAGAACTAGTGACTCCATTGGGGAGATTTAGCCTTTTGAGTCCTCCTTCCCTAAACTGATCTTGGACCAGTTTCACAAATTTTTGAAATTTAAATCTTATTACGTCTTTGTCAGCTTGTGTAAGGATTGTTAGTCACTTCATTTTGTTAGGTCTGGTGTTTGTGTGAGACTCTTTTTATTTTTTCCTTGTTTTTAGTGACCAGTTCCCTTTCTGTCTTCACAGTAGTGTTGAAAACATTTTTATATATAGTACAGATCCATTGATTGGCCTTTCAACACCCTTCTGCTTAGCAAAGAAGTGTTGATCTCAACCTTGGGAAAATTCGATTTTTCCTTTTAATTTTTTAGTGTATCCTAGCCCTTGAAGGATTTTGTGAGATCTTAGTGGTCTCCTTGATGTGTGTTTCACTTACCTATCTTCTATAAGTGAGTCTCTTTCGTCTCTTTAAGTTGTTGTAAGTTTGGAAACTTTCTTCCATTTCAAACACCCTTTGTCACATTTTTTTTGTCTTCTTTCAAAGAGAGTTGGTGTATGCCTTGGTCATCTCTGCATTTTTTAACGTTTCCCTTCATTTCAGTATCAAGCACAAGGTTACAGTTTATTTGGCACACAAGTATATAAGAGTGTTTTTGTCTAAATTCAAAAGAAATTGGAAGTGATTTTATTTTTCGTGTTTTATTTAGATTATCTTTGTCGTTTTAAGAATAGTGAAAATAATTTCATTCATGCATTCTTGAAGGTGATTTTTGTTTGGTTTAACTGAAAGAAAAGTAAAGGTCTTTTTCATTTCTTATTTCATTCATTTTTTTTTCTTTTGATTACATTTACAAGTGAAAAATAAAGAATAAACTTTATTTTCTTGGATATTAGTGAAAGGAAAGGTATTTTCATTTTCAATAAGTTGAATTTCTTCGGAAAGTGATCTCAATTGGAAAATCATTGCATTTTCGTAACTCTGAACTAGTTTAAAGGGGGGGTGGATTATTGTTGCTGCATTGAGTGCATTGTTGCTTGTCTCTATTCCCTAAATAGTTTAGGATTCATCGAAATTGAAAGATTCTCTCTTTCATTTAGTCTGCACCATAAGGATTCAAGTGACATTCATTTTGAGCCTTGAAACTGAAAATTTAATCAAGATCAACTTGAAATGAACCCAATTTACACTAAGGAGCATTGGAACTAATGAGAATATTTAGTGGTCTAGGCTAGAGATATGTTCCAGTGTCTTTAAATGCATGAGTTGTCACTAACGGTCTACGTTACAACCCATGCGTGATATCCCATCCAACATGTAGAAGTATATTGACGTATGATAAGTATATTTGGGGTGCTCTCATCGTACGGTTACACATTAGAAAACACTACTATAAATTGGGCTTCCACGTACCGTCATGTTTATTTGGGAGACACCACTAGGTTGCAAGCCTGCCATAGGTAACTGATTTAGTCACCTTGTAGACATGATATACCGAACACGACATTCAAGGAGATTGGTTGCCATATGTTAATTCCTTGGTCAATTTTCTTTCATTTTATCACCAAGGTGTATATTGCAGTTCATGCATACTTGGTAAAACTTTATGCCTAGCACACCCCTTTTTATTTATTTATTTTTTAATTCTAAAAGTAAATTCCCATGAAAGCATCTTAGCCATGCAATTATCCTGCTTCTTATTTCTTGGTAAGTTGTGATTTTTTTCACCTCTCTCCTTTTTTTTCTTCTTCTAGAAGGTCATCATAGCTTAATCATAAAATTCTCCCACTCTCTCCTCTACTGGATCTCAAGAACGTCCTCCTGAGGTCCCTCATTTTCTCGTTGGACCCCTCAAAGCGGAAGGTGAAGAGCTTGGAATTGTCATCAGTGTTCAACCCATATTATCTCGAGCACCTCCTGACGATTCTCCTTGGAAAACATCAGAAGAATATTAACTGGAAATCCCGAAACCAACTTCATAGTTCTCGACCTTTCCTTCAAATCCACTCTTTGATCCAATTTTAGTCTCACCTCAAAAATCTTATAGCACTTTTGATCAGCCCGGAATCTATTTTCGTGATTCTTCGGTAGCATGTCACTCTATCATCCATCTGTTGTTTCCTGATGAAATGGCATCTAATGTTGATGATGTTCTATTTGTGAGCACTCCTCAAAGGAGTCTTCAAGAGACATCTGGATCTTATATCATATAAGCCTCTTCGTCGATTTTTCCCTCCGAGGGAGAGTGTTGGTAGAAATAATTGTTAGATTATTCCTCCAATATTCATATTCCAATCGGAGCTCGTAAACATGAGTTTCATTGCACTTCTTGATTCAGTTTGTAGGTCAGAGCTTTAATGTTTCCTTTATAATGATCAGATAAGTAACAAAACACACAAATGCTTGTGAATAAACAACTTTCGAAAAGGGAATCAAGCCAAATGGAAATGGACAAGATGAAATTCACACTTGGAAACACTCCTTAACTATCTTAGACTTGATAGAAAAATGGAAATGGAAATATTCACCCCATTAATTAATGACATTACATAAGACTTTATAGGAATATTTACATACATAAAATACCAAAGAGTTATGTTCATAGTAAACGTCGAAACTAGATTGATATTGAGATCCTACGATCTATTCACAATTAGCATTTTGCTCAACATAAGATAACCAAACTCTAACTATTCCTATCTCTGGCATAACTGTGCAATAATATGGAGGTTTGATTCATACAAGTCATCGAGTTGAGCCTGATTCTAGAAAATGGCCACCTGGAACATCTCATCGAAATCATGGAGATAGAACAAAATCAATCTTGGAAGCTAAAAGTTGGAAATCATAAGAAATATCAATCCTCAAATTCGAAGCTCAATGATGTAAAATCGTTGACCACCTTGTCTGATTCTAAATAAAAATTTTGAATCATTTCTTAAGTGCAAATTCGTTTAATTCATCTTGAGTGCAAGAGTTATCTTTTGGTGTAGGATTCATGCTTTCCTTTAGCTGAAGTAGGCCTTCTAAAAACAATTTCACAACTTAGGTTAGGATCTATCATGATTCAGGGCACAAAGAGGAAAAAAATGGGATAAAAGGAGTTCACTGATGACCAAAACAGGGTTATTTGGGATATTTTGACAAATCTTGAAATTCCAAATTTTACATAAATTAGCCACAAAGAACCTTGAATATCTCCCAAACCGTAAGAAATTTTGAAAAAATGTTTTAGGTGTAATAAATATGATATACTGGGACAAAAAACCATGTTCCATAATTTCTTCATTATCTTTCAGCTGTATGAAATTTTAGGCAAACATTGGAAGTTTAAAATTTATTACATATTTGGGAAAATTGGATAATTTCTTTCTAGAGACCCACATGAGTTTGTTGAGTGGAATCCAAGTTATGGAGAGGTATTATAACATAATTTTTGACAATAACCTCTATCGGTTTCTCTTGAATCATGCTGAAGGTGTCAAAGCCCTAAATTAGGCATTCCATAAATAACTGGCTTGTGAGGGATTTCAGTGATGGAATCCTATTATAAATGTAATTAACAAAACCATCATCATTAAATCATACCATAATCATATTTAATTGTAGATAAGTGAAGAAAACTAATGATAATCAACCATAGAGTGTATTTGGCAGAAAGTGATGGAATTAAGTTACGCAATGGGATGAAACCCTAGGGTTTTAGGGTATAAATAGTGATATTTCATGATTAAAACATGGGAATATATGAGGCCCAACATTCCCATGGCTGAGGTTTTTCATGTCCTCATGCAAACAAAGATTTTTCTCATATATAGGTTTTTATGGCATCATAGCTTTAGGTAGGGTTAGTTCTTGTGGAGCAACAATGCATGAATATTTGATTGCCATAGATTTTATTTTAAAAGAGATAGAAATTGAGGAAAAACAATAGATATTGTAGGAGGAAAATGATGAATAGGATTATAGGTGAAAATGGAAATGGTAGATGAGATGAGGTGGTGATGGAGATGGGAAGACATGTGCTTGCATGCTCTATTTTTGCAAGGTCTGTGCTTATGGATGGTCCCTTTGTGAAAGGAAACAATGAATTCACCATTTATTGGAGGGGAATAGATTATATTTACTTCTTTTTTTTACATGAGAAAATATGATTATGACATTATTAGAGTAGCATGAAAATGGAAGGTATACGAAAAACCATATATACAGAATATGTAGTGGTTAATCATCAAATATTTCGTAGATATCTAATCAATTAAAGAATATTGAGCCACCTCTACCTCCATTTTTACCCTTGTTGTTGATGTCCTTGGTATTGAAATGTGAAGTAAACGATGGAATGGATCGAGCTAATGTGAATGCTGATATGATCTGCTGAAGAAGGAAAAACGTGTCAATATCCACATTATCCCGAAAATGTTTATGCATGTGTGATTTCATACGGATTCCCAAAAAAACCATAAGCACCATCATCAATATTTATTTTCATGCAAATCTTATCGAAATAAAGGAAATAGGTTAAATAATGAACAATTACCTGCTCATGCTCCAAGTTTAAGATACTAGCCCAGCAATGATAATGAAAACCATGAGTAAGAATAGGGTGAAAATGTGAGTTAAACATGAAAATTCCAATCGTCTCTCTCCCCCATTCCTATCATCTTGCATTTCATCATGGAAGAAAAACCTTAGATAGAGACCAAAGTCTGAAGGGCTAGGGTTTCTATATTAACGTCATGCTTCATTGACTTAAACAATAGGGCTAATTGTGCGAGCGTGTAAGGAAATTTCATTGGATGTCATCTTCCTTTGCATCAATAAGATAAGAAAAGGTAGTGACCAGTGACGTTAAGACTGAGATTTATTATTCCAAAAAAATTAACTAATTCTAGGGCTACTAAAGGGATGCTTAACAATATTGTTACTTTAGGGATAATGTCATCCTAAAATTATTAACCATAATAATTTCCACACAACACCTCAAGAGTAATCCAAAGCAGCATGTCTTCACTTTCAATAGCCTCATTATTACAAGTAAAAGTGACTTTATTTAAAAACCAAGGCCTTAAAATGGATCAAAAGTAGGGAAAAATGGAAAAATGATACCTTCCCACGATGACTTTCTTAACATTACCGAAGCTTATAGCTGAAGCTCCTCTTATTCAATAAGAGTGAATCACCTATACTAAGGGTCCCACATCCATAAAAGGAAAATGATTTTTGAAAGATAGAACTCCAAAGCACACTACTAAAGGATATTAAAGCCATTCTCATAGAGATATGATAGTTAGTTTAGGTAAAAGACAAAAACAACCAAATAAATCATAGTGTAAAATGAACTTTGATACCACATGCATGGCTCTGCTTCCAACGGTGTCTATAGCCTTGACATGGATGCCTTTGAACCTGATGAAATGTTTGTGTCCCACTTAATAGATATCGATTCAGAGTTAGCTTATTTGAATATTAGATAAAGGCCACTATCTTGGCTTGGTAACCAACTGATGGCAGTTCCACTCATAAGAAGTAACATTGATGAACAAGCCAGCTCATGATGAATCTTCCTGTCTTCCAGATTTTTGGGCTAAAATCCATTATTTTGGCTTGGTGACGAGGAGAAGTAATGTCATGCATGTTAGGTCTCATTGTTATGGTAGGTCAGCTCATTACAAGACGTCCTATCCTCCCCTAAATATTTTTGTAGACTCTGATTATGATTAATCTTAAAGGTTACTTAATAATTTGGGAGACATACCTACTCCTTAAGAGCGTAGGATGGTGTGAAAAGACTTTAATTACTAATATTTACTAGTTGATATTGCTACCATAAAGACTCAAGAAAAAAAAAAAAAAACTCAGATAATGACTGAAAGATTCCTCGAGTATGTCATGTTAGGGTTCTAATGAGAGCTCATGATGGTTTGATAGGAGTGGTCCATCATAGGAGTATTTCCATCAATACCTTCAAAGAGAAACTTGAAAAGGTTTCTTGGATGATAGTATGTTAAGCTTATGAATGGAAAGTATAACAATAGAAATTCCCCTAACTGACCTAATGAATAATATTGGCCCATAATCAGAGTCACTTTATAAAATATTAGGCATTAAGAGTGAATTTATTCTACCAAGTCTTACCACAAGAGTCCATAATGACAAATATTTCAATGGTTATGCCTTACGAATTTCAATTTCAAGAATGATGTTGTAACAACAATTTTATTCATTTCTACCCTACCATAATCTAGAGAGAGGAAGGTATCCTTCAAGTGTAGGAGTACTTCCAATTTATCCATGTTTGTAACAACATGCCAAATATACTCATACTCTATTTGAGAGAATAAACTTCAACACATACCATAGTATGTGAAACCAATTGCTTCAATTGATTTGGTACCAAGGGTATTTGAAGATGAGAGTGGTATTTTGACTGGATTGTGACCCGAAACCAATGCTCGATGTAGCCTTGGTGGTATTAGCTCATTTATTCATTTGGATCACTCTGAATTTCCTCCTTGGTCATGCAAAAAAAACTTGGATAATCCGTCTCTGGAATGCAAACAAGGCTTGTTGCTGGGCATGGTGAAATCTCTTCGATCTCAGGTTCAGCTGGATGCTTCCCGTCAGATTTGGTATACGATTCATTGATCTCCTTGGTATATAGGAAAAATAAATCAAGGGAGACTTCCAAATCCTTTCTTGGTTGTGGGGAGATAGATAATTTCTTGAAGGTGGTGAAGATTAACTCTTCCTGAGAGGCAGATATCCCATCTACCAGTAGGATTTAAGAAAGTATTTCAAGGGACATTCTTCAAGCTCTCAATCATTATTGAATTTCTCCTGCTGGTTGATGATCCTTGTCCTGCAACATGGATTCATAAAAAAATGAGGTTCTTACAACAACTGAAAAATGTTTTGTCATTCAAAGCTTGAATTTTCAATCTAAATGAATTAAAAACTACTAATTGCAAGAAAAATAACACTGGATATGAATGTAATTTTACTATCCCTATGTATACCTTTACTTCTAAGCATAAAGAAAAAGGAAATAAAAACTCAATAATAGGCAGCAATTGGTCGGACTTTGGAGCAACCCCACAAAATTGGATGCATGGCTCTTCACTCACGTCTTATCGTACACTCTCCGCCCTCTAACAGCCTTGCAAGATCCTGAAACTCTGATAATAGTTACCTGAATAAAAAATTACAGCTCCCTAGAAATGATGCCAAAAATGTTGGGAGAAATAATTGTTAGATTAATCCTCCAATATTCATATGTCAATCCAGGCTCGTAAACATGCGTTGCACTGCACTTATTAATTCAGTTTGTATGTCAAAGATTTAAAATTTCCTTTATAATGATCAGCTAAGTAATAAAACACACAAATTCATGTGAATAAACAACTTTCAAAAATCGAATCAAGCAAAATAACTAAATTTTATTTTAAGACTTAAGAACTCTATTGAATCAATCTAATTCCGTTCATTAAAGGAAATTAAAACCCTAATTTTATTGCTCGTGAAATTTGAACTTTTAAATAAAAAATTGCAAAACTTAATCTACTCAATCACAACATGATATAAACAAACTTCAAATTTGAATCTCAAAACTAATCTTGCATTAATATCTTTTTGAAATTGAAAACCTTATGCTAATAGGAGCTCCACACACAAAATTAAATTCTCTTCAACAATAAACAAAAGGAGAATCATTCTCTGAAGTAATTATGCACACACCTAATCAAATGAAGTAAAGAACTCAACTCTGCTTCCTACAAATGAAATTCTCCAACACTATTATAAATAAGCTTTAGTCTACTTCACCAAACCCTATCTCTATGAAAGGCATGGTAGACTTGCAAAATTATATTGAATCACACAATGAAACACAATAATGAAAAATAAAATAAAGAAAATGATGTTGCTACTCTATAAACCCATCAATCTTCAATTTTCACTTTAATTGTAAACCTATATTAAAACTAATTTCTTCATTCCTTTAGAAAATCAATCTGAAGCAGACTTTGGAAGGGAAACGAAGAGTTTTCCAGCGGGAAAAAAATGGTGGCTAGGGTTTTTGGCAATAGACACTAGGGAGAAGGGGTGGAGATCATTCTCACCTACGATATAGTGGTTTTGTGGAATGGGGAGCAACCCCTTGAAATTTATTGGCCTCAAAATGGGCATTGCGGCTCCTCGGCCCTCACCATAGCTGCGTGCCATCTCTTTCTTGCATCCATTGGTCTATTCACTAGCCCGCTTATCCAACAAAACTCTAGCCTATCGATAGTCAGGCTCCACATCAGCTGGAACACATCATTCTGCGGGTTCACAGGGTTGAATCTTCACAACAGAAGCTACCGACCATTGACCTGAAATACGAAGGGCTTTGATGCAGCCATGTTGGGTTGTACTCTGCGACATTTTTTGGGATTTTGGTGGTCCCTGGGACTCATTGGGGTTGGCACCACACAGACTACATCGCATGATGGATGCCCAACCTCCTGCACACTCATTCTCCTGCATTTTGGAAACTGGCCCCCTTCGGTCACGGAATCTGCGACCATTTCCAGAGCCCATTGATGACCACACAACCATCACAGAGAATGAGGTAAGCAATGTATGTTTCCAGCTATTTATTAAACCCCCTGTGGGACACTGTATATTTATTTGCACTCAAGAACACGATGGGGTAGCAGAACTAAAACTTAATATCAGTTAACATACTGATTATCGTAGTCATCTTCAATC
This sequence comes from Pinus albicaulis, assembly GCA_034641835.2. NCBI lineage: Eukaryota > Viridiplantae > Streptophyta > Pinopsida > Pinales > Pinaceae > Pinus > Pinus albicaulis. The sequence goes on from CM076579.1 coordinate 632,383,541, forward strand.
TCTGATCCATATGGGGAGATCCCTTCAGGACCACTGCACATTAAATGATTACACCATATGTGATGGTTCCACTATATTTCTCAATCTGAGATTTAGAGAGGGTGCCACAAAACAACTCAAAACTCTTGGTAGTGCAAGGGGAACCAATACCTTAAAACCTGACCATCTGAAAGGACCCTCTTACAGGAATATACTTCAGGGGAAAAATAAAGTAGCTACTCCACCGGCAACTACTGAAAATTCCCCCAAACCTTATATATTTGTGCAAACGAATTAAATCCCATAAGTGAACATAGAGATTCTAGAAATAGATGAATATCGAACCTTATTTGAATCTCAAGAGATAATCTACAGATTTAACATCTTTTGGAAAAAACCAATGGATCTCTTCCCTTGGATATTCACAAAATGGACTATGGACTGTGAAATCCACCTCTGTTCAAAGGGGTTTTTCATTTTCAATTTTTCTAGCTCGGTAGCTAGAGATATCACCCTTAGGGAGGGACCATGTTTCTAGGGATCCACTGGGCTCTTCATCACACGTTGGTTCCCGGATTTTGATGGAAACACCTTGGAAGTGGCTAGAATGCCAACTTGGGTTCGGCTTTACAACTTGCCCCTACATTTTTGGCATGAAAGTGTATTTTCTGGCATTGGGAACATACTTGGGAGATATATCAAAACAGAAACACAACATTTGGAGGAGTGAGTCTACACATTTTCCCATATATGTGTGGAAGTTGACCTCAGTAAAGGGTTGCCAGAATGCATACAAATGAAGTACAAACAACAGACATGGACTCAACATCTTGATTTTTAAAATACTGCTTTCAGGTGCTAAATATGCAAAAATACCGGTAATTTGGAAAAATCATGCCTGGGAGCAAAAAGATATAAGAAAAAAATAAGAAGTCAAGGAAAAATCCCAAAGGGTGGCAATTTCCATCAGACGAACCATATCAAGAGGAAAAAGAGGAAGAGGGTGTCTCCAATCCAAATGAACATCATCAAACAACCACTAAAACAGAGTCAAAAGAACAAGAGATGCAAGATCCTTTCAACATTATCCCCACGGTACAGTTGGAAAAGGACCATGACACACCAAACTTGGCAGGGAACAAAAGACATCACATCTCAGAAAATTCAGATTCAAATACGCGCAATGGTGTAAACACTGAATATAATCATCTCGCCCTTATCTCGACCATGCCAACGCAAGGTGCTTCGCGGAAGGTCGAAAAGAAGAAAGGGAGGAAAATATAATTATTCCCCCTTTACATGTATTATATTACTTGCATCCTCATAGTTTGTCTCGATTGACATTTACCAACACATGTAACATGTAATTTTTGTTTTAATATAGAATTATGAGTTTTTCCTCGGAAAAAAAATCAATCTCAAGCAATTGACTAACTGTAATTTAAATTAACCTACAACTTGATTCTTTGAAATATCAAACTCAACAATGCTTAATTATATCAAATCCTAACACACTAGAATATGAAGCTACTTCTGAAAGCAAGCTACATGTATAAAATTTAATGGAAAATTATATTTCAACCACACTATTCATAGTGCTAATGAAAAGATGACATTCACACTTCTCAAAACTCCCTAACTATGAAAAATGAATTGAAAACGTGCTGTCAAATAATTGATCAATTAGACCATGATCACACTCTGCAAGTTAAAAACTCCTATTAAATCTTTATACTGAAACTGAAAGCCCTATTCTACAATGATAATGACATAACTCTTATGAATTTTATAATGAAACCTCAAGGTGATGTTGATTTCGACGAAACTCTGTTTCTACTCATGTTTATCAATGTAGAGGTTTGGGTTTATGAAAACACCTTTAGTTTGATCTTCTAGATCGAGTATGCTAGGGAGTGTTTGCTCTAGTTCAAAGATGATTTTAAGAGAGAAAAGGAAAACAATGCTCTATTCATAAATAAAAATGATTGATTGCAATGTCAAACCCAAAAGAATAGAGAAATGCTCTGTAAATATTAAACACACACAAACAGTAGACTGTACACAATCCTTGAGATCATTAAATATGCGATTCTTAGCATTATACACTTACCTATCGATAAAAATTGGCAAATGAGATCCGTTCCTCTAACTAAAACCAATAAAAATTAAAACACAAGGTATTGAATTTATTTTGACAGATAATCGAAATGAAACTTAAGTCAATTTCTCAAGAGACAAATTTAAATCGAAATGCAGTGATGAAATAAAACGCACATAGAGATTTACCTATGCATATGATTACATGGAGATGGATCTAGATTGTGGTGGGCCCTTTCCACACCCGTAGATAGCTTGGAATCTTAGATAAATAAAGTAAACCTCAAATCATATGATTCAGAGACTAAATGAGTTCATAATGACCTGAAATTGAATTAGTAACACGCCATGACGAATCACAAACTGAGCTTCAATTATGGAGTAATAGAGTTTACAATCTCAGACTTGGTAGAAAAATGTTAATGGAAATATTCACCCCCTTAGTTCATGACATTACATAATCCTTTACCGGCATAGTTACATACATAAAATAGAAAAGAGTTATGTTCATAGTAAATGTTCAAACCAAACTGATATTGAGATCCTACAAGATGTTCACAATTAGTATTTCCCTCTACATAATATAACCAAAATCTAACTATTCGTATCTCTGGAATAATTGTGAAATAATCTAGAGTTTTGCTTCATAAGAGTCATCGAGTTGAGCCCGATTCTATAAAATGGCCAACTGGAATGTCTCATCGAAATCATGGAGATAGAACGAAATAAATCATGGAAGATGAAATCTAGTAGTCATAAGAAATATCAATCCTCAAATTCAAAGCTCGATGATGTGAAAGTGCTAACCACCTTATGAGATTTTAAATATAAATTCCGAATCAGTGCACGAGTCATCTTTTGGTGCAGGAGTCTTGCTTTCCTTTAGTTGAAGTCGTCCCTATGAAAACAATTTCACAACTTAGGTTAGGATCTAACATGATTTAGGGCCAACAAGGACAAAAATGCGATAAAAGGAGTTCATTGATGACCAAAGCAGGGTTGTTTGGGAGGTTTTGACAAATCTGGAAATTCCTAATTTTACATAAATTATCCTCAAAGAACCCTGAATATCTCCCAAACCGTAAGGAATTTTAAAAATATATTGTTGGTGTAATAACTATGCTATACTAAGACCAAAACCCATGTTCCATAATTTCTTCATTATCCTTCAGTTGTATGAAAATCGAGGCAGAAAGAGGTAATTTAAAATTTATGACAAATTTGGACAAATTGGCTAATTTCCTTCTAGAGACCCATATGAGTGAGTTGGGGAGAATACAAGTTATGGAGAGGTATTATAACATCATTTTTTACAATAAATTATCTTTGTTTATTTGGAAGCATGTCAAAAGTGTCAAAGCCCTAAATTAGGCATTTTCGTACATAACTGGCTTGTGAGGGATTTCACCAATGGAATGTTGTGATAAATGTACTTAACAAAACCGTCATCAGTAAATCATAGCATAATCACCTTTAATCATAGATAAGTGAATGAAAATAATGATAATCAACCATAGAGAGTATTTAGCGGCAAGTGATATAATTAGGGTACATAATGGGCTAAAAACTAAGTGTTTTAGGGTATAAATAGTGATATTTCATGATGAAAACATGGGCATATACGAGGCCCAACAGAGAGTTTTTCAGATCCACACCCCACGCTTCGGTTAGTGGAACCGAAATACCGTTTAGTTATGTGGTGTCTACACTCCCGCACGGTTATACCTCCTTGGGAACCCTTATTTCTGGATCTTCTGGGGGTACACCCTTATTTCCAGATCACATTTGGTCAACAAGTATTCCCCCATCTTCTAGAAAATTCCATTCGAATGTGGTCATGGTATCTCAACCTATTTTTCCACCCACGGTCACCATTGGTCAAATGACCATGTCGTTCGGATCCTCTGACCCTTATTCTCCATCTATGATTATTGCTGTGCCACCATTGAGTGGGAAATCCATGGTTTCATCCATGCTGGCTAAGGCATAGTCTAACCCTATTTATGTACCTCCCCTTTTGGGTGGAGGACAGTCAAGTTCTAGGTCTACTCCTATGGTGAGTCAACTTTTCAGGTTCAACAGTATTTTCAAGAACCAAATGTAGCATATTATTATGTTCAACAACCTAACATTCCTTATGTTCAAAGGATGAACATATAATATCAGCATTATGTCCAACAACCCCAGCCTTTTGTGGGTTCTATTGCGACTAATCGTCAGTTTGGTTCTTACACCCAAGATTTTCTGAATCTCCTTCTAGGTCAATCTCATGCTTTCCCTCATCAATCTGGTAATCAGTACCAACAACCCTAGTCTGGGCCTAAAACTGGTGCTTCATATCAACAAGTTTCTCACTACCATCAGGCTAAGCCAGGACCTCAAGCTGGACCCTATGTTCAGCAAGGACCATAGGCTAGACCTCATGTTCAATAGGGACCACAAGCTAGACGTTATGTTCAATAGGGACCACAGGTTGGACCCTACGTTTAGCAGGGAGCACAAATTGGACCTCATGTTCGGTAGGGACCTTATCCTAGAATCCATGTCAAGCAAGGTCCACAGCCTCAGTTCCCACAGGGGTCATATCAACAACCCCATCCAGGTCCCTATCAACAATATTTGCAGCAAGCTCCTTACCATCCATGGCGGAAATATGCATATCTAGGTTAGAATCCACCCTATTGGGGGAAAAATACTTATCAATTACGTTCGAACCCCCAACCTTTCTCATCTCATCATTTGGCTTTGCTATTCTTGGCTAGTACGTTGGAATTTCTAGATGCGTCAAAGCTCAGAAATGACCCCATCCAACATCAACTGCATTGGCTTCCGATTCCAACTAAGATTCCAGGAGATTGTCTGAAGTTCAAAGGAAAATCTCGGGAAGACCCCTAAACCCATGTTATGACATACCACTTGTGGTGTTCCTCTATTTCTTGGGTTGATTATTCTATACATCTTGGTATTTTCTAGTGCACTTTGGTCGGCCCTGCGGCCAAATGGTACATTGAGCTCCCTCGAGGAATTTTCTTCGATTTAAATTCCTTGGCTATGGCCTTCCTCGCTCAGTTCCAGCTACCTTTCTAGTATGAAACCAGCACCCATCTTCTCACGTCGTTGAAGTAGTCAAATTCTACATATATCTCAGATCACATCCATGAATGCTGGCATCATTTCTACCTCATCAAATTTGAGATCCCTGATGAACTGTTGAACAAATGGTTCACAAAATCATTTGTTCCCAATATTGAAAAAGATCTTGCAATGGGAGAGTGTGCCATAGAAGAGTAAGTCATTGCTAGAGCTCAATACCTCGACTTGTTTTATTCCCAGTCTCGGAATCTATATGAGTTATTTCCTAATGTACCACATCGTTCGACTGATCATGCATCATCTCAGTCTCTTGTTACGCGTCCGATGGATGGTGTTATTGGGACAGTGGCCCATACTGATAGTAGTGTGCCTAATACTTCTTTGATGTCTAAATCCATTGTTATCGCTACACCCCCTACTCCTTCCCATAACCAGAAGAATCCTGGTAAAACATCAGACGTAAATATTATTCATTCTACCACAACAAATAAATCCTCAAAGGGTAATAAAAAGGGTAAAAGAAAGTCTAAATCCCAAAACCCTAAACAAGATTCAAAGAAGTCATCTGCTGGTGATTCTTCAGCATGTAAGCCCAAATATCCTTGTCTAATATGTCATGACAATCATTAAAACAAGGATTTTCCTCGATGTGTCAAAGTTTCTTGTCTTCTGAAGGGCGCACTCAGGACTCCAACCATTTTCAAAGAACCATTTCATTCCCAATAGACGCAAATGGTAGATCAAGTTCAATCATCTCAAATATATTAGGTGTTCATGGATGGAATGCAATAGGCTGCCATCACCATGATAACGAAAGATTATCCAAATCCATTCAAGGCTCTTGTGGAACTAGAAGTTACAGATCACCCTTCCTCTTCCAAAATGTGTTATTCATAAATCTTCTTACGATTGGAATTCGAGAGTAGTAAAACACTACAGTATTGTATAAGATATGGCTCAAGCACCTTCGGCGATGTTGGCCTTGGAGGTCCTTCAGTCATGCCTATCACAAACGAAGGCACTACTCTCTACCATTGGAGGATTGATCCTTCATATTATAGTCTAATTATTTTTTATCTTAGGAATTTCATTCCTTTCCTCCCATCTCAGGTAGATTTTCTGATTCCAGTTACCATTATGGGAAATCCTATTCATCGGACTATAATTGATGAAGGCGCTTCAACCTGCTCATGTTTGTCGCATGCTGGAAAGCCATCGGCTCTCCCCCATTGATTCAGTATTTGAATACCTTAGAAGCTTTTGATGGTTGAGGTTCTCAACCATATGGTATTATCAAGGCATTGCCCATCCTGTTAGAGGGGAAAACAATAACCATGGAAATTGAGGTGGTAGATTACAAGTTGAACTATAACCTCCTCCTTGGACATATTTGGACAAACACTATGGTTTGTGTAGTCTCCACCCTATTTTGCCTCCTCTGTTTCCCTCATAAAGGTAAGATAGTGACCATTGATGAGTTGGATTTCTTCCCCTCTGAGTCTTCGACAAGTAACATTCTGTATGTTGGTAAGGCCGCTACTCCTTATGAGAACATTGGGCCGCATCTTTTCAAGGACTCGTCTCATATGGGATTTTCTCCGCTTCTGCCTTCGAATGTCACGTCCATCAATATGATTTCCTCTAGTAACGATCCATGGATTGTTCCCAATCCCGACCAAATCGAGAATTTTGGTGATGTTATGCCTCTTATCCTGGTAGAGAAAATGCATCAAGATATTCCCACAGCTTCCAAGGCTGAATCTGAAACCAATACTCCTTTGGTTTCTTCACTAGAAACTTATGCATAGTCTCCCTGATTTGATTCTTAGGACTCTAATGATCCCTTGAATGATACTTTCCCCACTGACGATATTATCATGGAGGTAACGTCTCTCGAAGAAAATCCATGGGGTTATGGACATCATCATTCCTTGTTTCTCCCAATCCCAGGTGACATCTCCATCTGCCTAGGATCCCATGCTTCGCCAGTACTGACTGATCTACTTCAGAATATGAATTTGATTCATGAAGTGCTATTCGAAAGGAACATGGGAAATATCACTTTGACCATTCTGATCGACATCTCTGTTAAACCAGGGATTGTTGAGAATGTGCATATCGGTGCATCTTGTTCTCCCGATGAGATCAAGATATATAAGGAACTATTTCACGAGTTCTGTGTTGTCTTCACATGGTCATATGAAAAAATTCTCAGCATTGATCCAAGTATCGTGGTGCAAAAAAATCCCACCTATCCAGATTCAAAGCCCATTCACCAACGACTTCGTCCTATGCACCCAAGAAAGGCTACTGCTATAAAGAGTTAAATTGAAAACTTCATAAAGCTAGTTTTATCTACCCCATACCATTGAAAAATTTGGTCTCGAATATTGTTCCTATCAATAAGAAGAAAGGGGACATTCAGGTTTGCATTGATTACTGTGATACCAATTGATCTTGTCTTAAGGACAATTACCCCACTCCTTTTATCGATAAGATCATTAATGAATGTGTCGAGAGTGAGATATTTTCCTTTATTGATGGTTTCTTTGGCTATAATCATATTAACATTGCTCCAACTGATCCACACAAAACCGCTTTTATCTGTCTATGGGGGAATTTCACCTATAAGAAGCTCCCTTTCGACTTGAAGAATTCCGAAGCAACCTTCCAGAAATCTATTTCTTATGTATTAGATGCCATCAAGCACATAGTTCAGCCATAGGTCAAAGATATTCCTATGATTCCACGAGACACTGATATCACTTGAAACACCTTAGGTGTCTCTTCTTACACTGTCGACACTATAATATCAGGTTGAATCCTCATAAGTGTGTCTTCTACATCGAATGTGGTCATCTCCTAGGTTTCGTGGTGTACAAATAAGGAATCCACATCGATCCTCTAAAAGTTGAGGAAATCATCAATTTTCCTCCTCTTGCTTCTATCCATCAACTAGAGAGTTTTTAGGTGAAAGATAATTTCCTTCGCCATTTTGTATTGAGTTATGTTGAGCTTTCTAGAGGCTTTACATTCTTATTGAAAAAATGAATCCCATTCTTATAGGATGAAATTGCTCAGAGCTCTTTCAATTCAGTGAAACGAGCCCTCATCACGGATACACTGCTGCATCCTCCCAATTATCATCATGACTACTGCCTATATTTGGTTGTCATCGACAAACAATTAGCATGGTCCTGGTTCAAGATGATGACGATGGTCAAGAACATGCAGTTTACTAGTTGAGCCGTAATCTCTTCGATACTAAGACCCTTTATGCTTTTGTAGAGAAACTTGTATTTGTTTTTGTGCATTTCATTCAACTTTTTCGTCACTACATTCTCCTGTGCAAAACACTAGTGATTTCTGATTGCAACCCCATGAATTACATTCTCACACGTCAGTTACTTGGGGGAAAGTACTCAAAATGGATCGTTATCCTTTAAGAGTTTGACATAAAATTCAATGCTGCTAAGTTAAAGAAATCCCCGGTCTTTGCTGAGTTGATCTATGATCCTCCCACAATAGACGATCCCACTCCTCTCGATGAGTCCATCCCTGATGAGACTCTCTTTCTCATTAGTAACCTTGATCCATGGCATAGATACATATTTGTATATCTCCAGACCCAAACTAATCGGCCAGAGCTACCACACTCTGAGTGAAGAGGGATTTGCTACCAGTCCCAAAATTATTGCATCGTTGGGGACACCCTCTATCGCATTTGTATTGACTCTATCCTCCTCCATTATTTAACTCTCAAGGAATCTGAGAAAACTCTCAATGACTGCCACTCCAGGCTTGTGGTGGTCACATGTCTGGTTATGCTACCACTCAAAATATCGTTCGTGCATGTTATTTTTGTTCGTCTGTTTTTAAAGACTGCATTATAGCAGTACAAAAATTCCAATATTTCCAAATTTATTTTCAAAAAGAGTGCGCCCCACCCTCACCCTTGGACCCAGTTGTGACCCTCGGACCGTTTGCGAAATGGGCCATTGATTTTATGACCTGTAACCCTCACTCAGATGGGAGGCATGGCTATATCATCAATTTTGTTGACTATTTCACTAAATGGGCCGAGGAGATGCCTACATATGATAATGAAGGTCCCACTATGATGAAATTCTTGTTCAATCATGTCTTAGATTAGTTTGGTGTCCCAAAATCTATTGTCACTGATCATGGAACTCATTTTTGTAATCATATGATTACAGAGCTCTCTTCTCAGTTGGGGTTACGTCACGATAATTCCACTCCTTACTATCCACATGCCAATGGCTAGCTTGAAACTATCAACAAAGTCTTATTGACCATGCTTCAACTCAGCATTGGGAAGCACAAACAAGACTCCCACCTCATGATTTTTTAAGATCTGTGGGAAAATTGAACCTTTGCTAAGACTTCCACTGGATTTACACTGTTCCAATTGGTGTGTGGTCTAGAGGCCACACTCCTGATCGAGTGTGAGATTCCTTCCCTAAAGTTGGCCATCGAACTCCTTATTGGTACTTCACTAAAATAGGAATGTATGTTCTATCTTGAGCATCTTGATGAGACCATAAGGCTTGTCTTCCTTAGGTATTGAGGTGCATAAATGATGAGTTTAGGTTTAATATGAGAAATCCATCACCCCTCGCGCTTTCTCTGAAGGTGACTTGGTCCTCCTTTATGACCAAGCCCATGATAAGTTGGGATTAGTAAATATCGAGCCAATATGGCATGGGCCCTATATCATTCAACATGTTTTGGAGTGTGGAGCCTATGGGCTAGCTTATTATGAAGGAAATCCTTTGGCTAATCCTTGAAACAGGCTCTAATTGAAAAAATATTATCCTTAATCTTAAGTGTGATAATTTGTAAATTAGTGTGGTACTCATTAGTGTGCTTTGAGTTGACTTTTGGTGTGATTATTTGCCTTTCCGACATGTTTCCTCTGCTTACCTTGTGTTCCACTTGGTTTTCAGATGTCTTCCTGTCACAACGTTGGTTTTGATTATGGTGCTTGTCGTAGTACACAAAACCTGTCTTCCACAGCATGGGTGCTCTTTGCTCCTGATAGCGAGTTGATTAATTTACAAGGAATTTGTTTGGGTCGAACAACTAACAATATTTATGAGTATAGTGCAGTGATCAAAATGTTGTCTGATTCCATTGATCTTGGGATTACATATCTGGTTGTTAAGTTGAAATCACAACTTGTTGTGTTACAATTGAATGGGCATTATTCTCCTGTGCAAAACACTAGTGATTTCTGATTGCAACACCATGAATTACATTCTCACACGTCAGTTACTTGGGGGAAAGTACTCAAAATGGATCGTTATCCTTTAAGAGTTTGACATAGAATTCAATGCTGCTAAGTTAAAGAAATCCCCGGTCTTTGCTGAGTTGATCTGTGATCCTCCCACAATAGACGATCCCACTCCTCTCGATGATTCCATCCCCGATGAGATTCTCTTTCTCATTAGTAATCTTGATCCATGGTATAGATACATAATTGTATATCTCCAAACCCAAACTAATCGCCCAGAGCTATCACACTCTGAGTGAAGATGGATTTGCTACCAGTCCCAAAATTATTGCATCGTTGGGGACACCCTCTATCGCATTTGTATTGACTCTATCCTCCTCCATTTTTTAACTCTCAAGGAATCTAAGAAAGCTCTCAATGACTGCCACTCCAGGGCTTGTGGTGGTCACGTGTCTGGTTACACTACCACTCAAAATATCGTTCGTGCATGTTATTTTTGTTCATCTATTTTTAAAGACTGCATTATAGCAGTACAAAAATTCCAATATTGCCAAATTTATTCTCAAAAAGAGTGCGCCCTGCCCTCACCCTTGGACCCAGTTGTGACCCTCGCACCTTTTGCGAAATGGGCCATTGATTTTATGACCTATAACCCTCGCTCAGATGGGAGGCATGGCTATATCATCAATTTTGTTGACTATTTCACTAAATGGGCCGAGGAGATGCCTACATATGATAATGAAGGTCCCACTATGATGAAATTCTTGTTCAATCATGTCTTAGCTTAGTTTTGTGTCCCGAAATCTATTGTCACTGATCATGGAACTCATTTTTTTCATCATATGATTACAGAGCTCTCTTCTCAGTTGGGGTTACGTCACGATAATTCCACTTCTTACTATCCACATGCCAATGGCTAGCTTGAAACTATCAACAAAGTCTTATTGACCATGCTTCAACTCACCATTGGGAAGCACAACCAAGACTCCCACCTCATGATTTTTTAAGATCTGTGGAAAAATTGAACCTTCACTAAGACTTCCACTGGATTTATGCTATTCCAATTGGTGTGTGGTCTAGAGGCCACACTCCTGATTGAGTGTGAGATTCCTTCCCTAAAGTTGGCCATCGAACTCTTTCTTGGTACTTCACTAAAATAGGAATGTATGTTGTATCTTGAGCATCTTGATGAGACTAGAAGGCTTGTCTTCCTTAGGTCTTGAGGTGCATAAATGATGAGTTCAGGTTTAATATGAGAAATCCATCACCCCTCGCACTTTCTCTGAAGGTGACTTGGTCCTCCTTTATGACCAAGCCTTTGATAAGTTGGGATTAGGAAATATCGAGCCAATATGGCATGGGCCCTATATCATTCAACATGTTTTGGAGTGTGGAGCCTATGAGCTAGCTTATTATGAAGGAAATATTTTGGCTAATCCTCGAGACAGGCTCTAATTGAAAAAATATTATCCTTAATCTTAAGTGTGATAATTTGTAAATTAGTGTGTGTAATATTCCCAATTAGCTTTGCTAATTGGAATATTTCATTTTTGCTTTATTTTGCCGCTTTAGCTAGAAATAATAAATAAAGTGAGAAATAAGAGGGGTCACCTCACTTTAGTCACCTCACTTTATAAATAAAGTGTTCTTTTCCTAGTTGATTGACGTTATAACTGAGAGAGGGGGCCTTGGGGGTCCACATGAGTATGATGGGGAGGCATCAGGCTGACCCAAGGTTAACTGCGCAGGTCAAAGGAGAGTAAGGACGCAGTTAAGTTTTGGAGGGAGTTTGGCATTATAAAAGGAGGGGTTCTCACCTCATTTGGACATGCATGATTTTATATTGATATTGAGAGCTAGACTTCTGTCTGCTTCAGCACGCCGGTTGTTTAGTCGGTCTGCAGCACTGTTTAGTGCAACCGAGTGTCTCCGGTCGGAGATCTCACCCTTAGCCTCGGGGGACTTCGAGTGCCTGCCCTGGTAAGGTTATTTCTGGTTTCACTCTTAGCTTCGGGGGACTTCGAGTGCCCGCCCTAGTAAGGTTATTTTCTGAGTAACACCCTTCAGTTTCAGTGGGACTTGGTAGCACTTTTCAGCAGGAGAATTGGAGAGGAAGAAGCCCTCTTGTGGCTGCGCAGATCTGAGAAGAAGAGGACGATGTTCCAGGAGAAAGAGGACGCTGATCAGCCTTGGAGAGTGAGGACGCTGTTCCAGGGAGGACGCAGTCCAGATCTGAGCAGGGAAAACGCTGTTCCAGGAGGAGGAAGGACGCAGATCAGTCTGAGAGTGAGGACGTTGTTCCAGCAGGAAGAGGAGGACGCAGATCTGAAGGCATATTGATAGATCCAGCCTTGGAGATTGTAGATCTGAGCAGATAATTGCAGATCTGGTTCTGTAGGTGGAAGATCTGGAGAGATAGCATTAGATCCAGCTTGGGAGATTGCAGATCCGAGGAGATATTGGCAGATCTAGTCTAGATCTGAAGAGATAACATCAGATCCAGCCTTGGAGGTTGCAGATCTGAAGAGATATTGCCAGATCTAGCATAGATCTGAGGAGAGAGCAGTAGATCTGATATAGGAGGACGCAGATCTGGAAGGACAGGACACAGATCTGGATTGTAGGCTTCAGATCCAGCAGATCTGAGCATATAGGACGCTGATCCATCTGGGAGAACGCTGATTTGATGAGCAGGGTCATGTGAGCAGGGCTTGACAGCGTTTTTGGCCTTGAGGAGCTGAGCTTTTCATCTGGAGGGTTTGGTGACCAGCACCACATCTGTTTCAGCGTTGTCACTAGCAGAGACAGCGTTTTCATTGGTGAGGGTTTGGAGTATTGATATCAGCTATCTTTTGGTCTTCAGCTCATAGTTCCAGTGCAGTCCAGCTTCAGTCTTCAGAGCAGTCTTCAGCAGCTAGGACGCTGTCCTTGTTGCAGCCATTATTTGTCTGAGAGAGCCTCCACTTGCCTAGGGCAAGGATAGGTGCATTTACTCTGATTTTCTTGTACTCCTCTCTATGTACTTTCAGATTAATAAAATGGCTCAGTTTTCTGGCATTCGATGTGTATTTGTTCCATGATCTGGTTCAGCATTGTATTTTCTATATCTGTCTGGCATATTTCTGTTTATTACTGGTTATTTCCCTTTGGGGATATTACAGTGGTATCAGAGCATAATTCTGGCTCAGCCTGTGGTCTATGACATTGGGAGAGAGATCATACAGAGGGTTGCTGGAATTTTGGATGGCAATAGCAGTGCAATACCAGAAACGCAGTTGGAAAAAGGGCCAAAATAAAAAGGGTCAAATTTTGAAGTTTGGAATTAGGAGAAACGTTTTCTGGGTTTTTCTGGGTTTTGGACAAGGATCACCTTCCCAAATTCCTGGAATTTTCTGAGTAGTTTTCAGTGGGTGAATCAGAGGTCGAAGTTAAGCAGTAGTATGGATTTGCAGCAACCGTGCAGTTTCTGAGGAGCCTGTAGACACATAGCAGAAAATGCCAATGGCAGGAGATGTGAGTCCAGCTCGATATGCAGCCGTTTTTGCAGAGTGGCAGAGCCTGGGTCAGGCATTCATGGATGCTTTCCCCTTGGAGCGCTATTTCCAGTATCGATGCGGCATCAAACCCCCTGAGCAGCACCAGCATAAGGGGCACGGATACCACCGTGATGACCACCGTGCATCTAGTAGCTTTCATTTGCCTAGGTTTGATGGCTCATCAAACAGTTCGGCAAAGTCCTGGGTGGAGAAGCTGGACATCTATTTCCAGCTTAATCAGATGCCAGAGACAGAGGCCATTAAGATGGCTACATTACATTTAGAGGGTAAGGCTCAGGATTGGTGGTTTCATGGATTGGCGACACTAGGGCATTCCACAGTGATGACATATGCCGAGTTTACCAGGAGGGTGGTAGAGCGCTTTGACAGGAGGGATCCGGAGCAGCATTTTGGTGAGCTGACCAAGCTCAAACAGACTGGGAGTGCAGAGACATACATTTCAGACTTCTTGAGGATTTCGGTGATGGTACCTGATTTATCGGCAGCTCGGATGGTTTGCATGTTTGTGGGGGGGCTGTCAGAGCCACTTCGTAGCCTAGTCCTGACGAACAGACCGGCTACCCTTCGGGATGCCATCAGCAGGATTCGGGACTTACAGGATGTCTTACCCAGAACTCGGACACCTTATCCCCAGAGACAGGCCTTCCAGCCTAAGGGTAAGGACACGAGGGCTCCGCCTCCCAAGGCGAATCCTGGACGAGGGCAGTTTGATGATGAGGCCAGGAGAGAGCTGAGGAGGGAGCGGTTGTGCTTCACTTGCCGGGAGCCATGGGCACCGGGACACAGGTGTGCGGCAGGGAAGGCACACTTCATTGAGGTCTTCTCCGAGAGCAGTGGAGAAGAGGATGAGGGAACACAGGATTGCAGGGAGTTCGAGGATACACCTAGTGTGACACAGGACTCACCATCATTAGAGTCCTCCTTGACCGTGCCGGTTGATATCGTAGTGGAGGAGGTAGAGCCTACCCCGGTAGAGCCATCCACTGAGGTGATGACTAGAGCCATGTTCGAGTCTTCGGGTGGTAGCAGCACACAACAGATGGGTGAGGTGTCAGGAGATGTATCCACCTTCGATGAGGTAATAGCAGGTACAGAGGTATTGGATGATGGTCGCAGACAGCAGTATCATCGGCTTCGGACGGACCTTCGAGTTTTGAGAGAGAAGGCCGCGTCAGTACGGGAGACCCTTTTGTTGCAGGACCAGGAGCTGGAGGGTATGAGAGCGACTTGTGCCAAGTCGGCGGCCAAGTTGGTCCACATTGGGGAACAGCTGGATTCCCTGATGGTACAACCAGAGGGCACATTGGAGCGTCGGATCATTCCCCTTCAGGTATGCATGGATGGGACTGGCGGTGTTGTTGAGTCATCTCTTCCCGTTGGAGAGAGAGAGGCAGAGCCACCTAGTCAGATCTCATATATTGACTTGGATAATGGTATGAGACGATTAGAGTTGCACAGGGTACAGCAGCCACGTGTTGAGGTTGGATGGCGAGAGATTTTGAGTTGGTACTCGATGGAGCAGACTATGGATGAAGAGGAGGTCTCAAGGAGAGATCTCACTAGAGATGCACTTCGACACACCATGGGGTGCAATGACTTTCTTCCCTTCTCACAAGAGCAGATAGAAGATGGGGGACATCTTCGGATGGATAACATCCCTCATGTTTGTGTTGGACATCCCTTGAGCCATACACTTCATGATGGGAGGGTTTTGCCTACCACCTATTTGATTCTTGATAGGGTCTCATTGATCCTTGAGAAGTTTATAGTCCAAAATCCCATGAAGTGCAAAATCAGAAATTTGATTTGGGAGGATGGTAGCCCTCATGGGAGGAGTACCAGGATGAGGAGAAGGAGGCATCCACAAGTGATTGAGTGGATGGGGATGATGAGCAAGAAGCTAGGAGGCTACTTGCAGATCTGTGCTACCAGACAGCAGGAGGCTTGGCTGCGCTGGTTACTCTTGAAAGAGTTTGGCCATCTCTTGGCAAACACTCTTCCTAAGAGTCGGAGGGTGGAGGAAAGATGGCTAGATACTTGCATGATTGAGCAGCATGGAGTATGTATGCATGGTGTTGCTATGATACTCGTCATGTCTTCATCACATGAGTTGTATGATGGAAGTATGGGGAGGCAGCAAATTGTTTGGTTGCTTGGTTTGTTTCTGGGAGAGCAAGGGCAGATTTGCTCTCACACTTTGCATGATGTTGCAGGAAGAGGGGATGGCACTATCTCCTTGATCTTTGATGATGACGGGGAAGCACTTCCATCTTGGGGAGTATTCCACACTTGTTGCAGCGGTATTAGAGGAGTCTTTGACAAGGAGCATGTCAAAGAGCAGAGTCTGGTATTGACAGGAGCTTATTTGCATGAGCTCCCAGCGTTGTCACCTTGGAGCAGAACATTATGGATGAAGTGTGCGCAGCAGAGATATGGTGGATCTATAACCCATAGGTCCCAGGATCACTTCATATTTGTTGCACAAAGAGGAGGTAGTGATGATAGAGACATCTATGGCATATTCTTCTTGACTTGGGTTTCCAAGCATGAGGAGGATTATCTTCTTACAGCACATGGTTCATTCTTCTTCATAGCATGCCAAAACACTATGGAGGACTCATTTATGGATCCATGTACCATCTTACTTCCAGAATATGGTCAGATTTGTATGGGAGGCTTGATTATGAGAGAGACACATGAGCTGAATGTGCCTTTGAGTATTTTCTGCACTACATGTTCTAATAGGAGCATGGGAGGAGGCATGGCCACCACTACTACATATGTGTTCTCTTTTGAGGTGGGCCATGAGATTGATATACATCCATTGTACAGCTATGGGCAAGTGGTTGGCCTTATGTTGTTGTCATATTCAGCCATTTACTATCCATTAGTAGATGTGATGAATCTTGTACATTGCTTGCCATGTAATTTTCTGAAGTTGCAGTGGATGAGACTACGTTGTATCCTTGTGAGAGATTGTTTGCATTATGTATCCTCATGTAGAACTGTCAGCAAACATCTCATTAGGGTGATCCATGATGACCATGTCATATTCTTCATGGATGGTTTGTTTTGGGCCAGCTTTTTCTTCATCGATAGAGGAACCTTCTATGGTGGATGGTTTTTCACTTTGCCATTGGAGGGCAATAATTTTGCAGCCCAGGATCAGCATAGACTCTACGCTTGTCATGAGTGGAGAGAAGGACAGCATGGGGTAAGCTATGATGCTTGCCAAGTTCATATTTTCAGCCCACCTTCATTACCAGAGCTTGAGGTGGAAGGGGATTTTCAGGAGTTGCCTTGTTGGGAGGTGGCTCATTTTGTCTGGGTGATTGCTTGGAGATGGAGGATCCACAGGAGGGAGATATTCCTCATTATATTTTCGACTCCATGCCTTGATTGGAGAGAGGTGACGAGTTGGTTCACAGTTGATGGGCCAGCTTACACAGTCATAGATGCCGAGCAGCAGCGGTCATGGTCTTTAGTCATAGCCAGAGGCAGTGAGCAGTTCGAGTCACGGGACTTGTGCGATTATTGGCCACAGTGGCGATGGGATCCGGGAGGACTATTGATTGGCTGGTACCATGAGAGGCCAGTTTGGGATCCTGGCATTGAGATATCCCTTCATATCATGGTGATGCAGGAGGCAGAGAGGTTTCAGTGGGACCCAGGCACATTTTGCAGTATTGGCGGGGAGCATCAGCCAGAGAGCAGGCTTGTTCAAGCATTGCTTGAGAACAAGCAATTTTTGCCGGATGAGGATGCCACTCGGGAGAGCGAGCAGACTTTACAGCATCCATCATTTCGGTTGCTTGAGGACAAGCAACGTTTTGCCGGGGGAGACTGTAATATTCCCAATTAGCTTTGCTAATTGGAATATTTCATTTTTGCTTTATTTTGCCGCTTTAGCTAGAAATAATAAATAAAGTGAGAAATAAGAGGGGTCACCTCACTTTAGTCACCTCACTTTAGTCACCTCACTTTATAAATAAAGTGTTCTTTTCCTAGTTGATTGATGTTATAACTTAGAGAGGGGGCCTTGGGGGTCCACATGAGTATGATGGGGAGACATCAGGCTGACCCAAGGTTAACTGCGCAGGTCAAAGGAGAGTAAGGACGCAGTTAAGTTTTGGAGGGAGTTTGGCATTATAAAAGGAGGGGTCCTCACCTCATTTGGACAGACATGATTTTATATTGATATTGAGAGCTAGACTTACGCTGCCGCCCGACACGTAGGTTGCAGTCGGTCTGCGGCCTTTGTTTAGTGCAGCAGAGTGTCTTCCGGTCGGACATCTCACCCTTAGCCTCGGGGGACTTCGAGTGCACCTTGCACAGTAAGGTTATTCTGGTTTCACCCTTAGCTTGAGGGGACCCGGTGCCCGCCTAGTAAGAGTTATTTTCGAGTAACACCCTTCGGTTCAGTGGGACCCGGCGCACTTTTCGGCGGGGAGGAATTGGAGAGGAAGGAGCCCTGCGCGGGCTGCGCAGAGATACGAAGAAGGGCGTTGTTCCCGGGGGAGAAGAGGACGGTCGACCTTTTGAGTGGAGCCATTTCGGGGAGGCACCGCGATCCGGATCTGACGGGGAGAAAACGCTATTCCGGGGAGGGAGGGCGGGGACGGGGATCGGTCAGTGAGGACGTTGTTCCAGCAGGAAGAGGGGGACGCAGATCTGAAGGAATATTGATAGATCCAGCCTTGGAGATTGTAGATCTGAGAAGATAATTGCAGATCTGGTTCTGTAGGTGGCAGATCTGAAGAGATAGCATTAGATCCATCTTGGGAGATTGCAGATCTGAGGAGATATTGGCAGATCCAGTCTAGATCTGAAGAGATAACATCAGATCCAGCCTTGGAGGTTGCAGATCTGAAGAGATATTGCCAGATCTAGCATAGATCTGAGGAGAGAGCAGTAGATCTGATATAGGAGGACGCAGATCTGGAAGGATAGGACGCAGATCTGGATTGCAGGCTTCAGATCCAGCAGATCTGAGCATATAGGACGTTGATCCATCTGGGAGGACGCTGATCTAGTGAGCAGGGTCATGTGAGCAGGGCTTAACAACGTTTTTGGGCCTTGAGGAGCTGAGCTTTTCATCTGGAGGGTTTGGTGACCAGCACCACATCTGCTTCAGCGCTGTCACTAGCAGAAACAGCGTTTTCATTGGTGAGGGTTTGGAGTATTGATATCAGCTATCTTTTGGTCTTCAGCTCATAGTTCCAGTGCAGTCCAGCTTCAGTCTTCAGAGCAGTCTTCAGCCAGCTAGAACGCTGTCCTTGTTGCAGCCATTATTTGTCTGAGAGGGCCTCCACTTGCCTAGGGCAAGGATAGGTGCATTTATTCTGATTTTCTTGTACTCCTCTATATGTACTTTCAGATTAATAAAATGGCTCAGTTTTCTGGCATTCTATGTGTATTGGTTTCATGATCTGGTTCAGCATTGTGTTTTCTATATCTGTCTGGCATATTTCTGTTTATTACTGGTTATTTCCCTTTGGGGATATTACAAAAAATTCTGAGAATCTGCCAGTACAACCTGCACAAAACTCATACATTACAACTCTGAAAAAAGTAGGACTGGAACAAAGTTCTGCAACAAGGAACCCATATGGCCAAGGTACTCACAAATTGTTGATGTCAAATGATGAATTCTATAAAGTTGAGTCCAGAGTCCATCCGATATAATGTTCACAAACCGTCATTGGCTAATGGTGAGCTCTATAATGTTGAGCTCCCCTCAAATAATATCCAAAAACATATGCTGGAAAGTAATGCTTAGATTTATAAAGGCAGATCTGGTGTTAACAGGTCCATCTAAAGGTCCTTAAGTCTCTGCCTACCACTTGCTGTCCTAATATGACGGAACAACCAGGAAGAAAGAAGTGATCTGAATGGAAATCTCTAATTGGGGAGGGGTATGGAGAACCTGAGATCTCTATCCAAGTACTTCATGTAGACAGCAAGGGACTACTAGTCTAGGTAGCAAAAGAAAGTGGAAAGGGAACCACATAATTCTCAAAATAAGTAGTGCAAGAAGAGACTATCATTTTCAACAATGTAAAGCAATTTCTTTGAAGGAGAATTCATTTATCCAGAACAATTTTTTGACATTTTTCATTCATCCATTATTGAAATCGCGCTTTAATTTTTATTGTCCTGCTATGTTTTGGCTTGAGAATGACAATATAACTTGCACAGTTATTATGACCATAAAGGGTTTTGGTGATTGTCTTTATTCCTGGTTTTTGCATTTTAGCCAGAAAGGGATGTGAGTGCTTCAAATTTGTAAATTATTTATCTTTATTCATGACTTAATTATCTAAAACTGTCTACCAACAGCAGCATAAACTATTAGACAGCATTTGTAAAAGAAACCTTGTATTATCCAGCTTGAATTCAGCAGAGCCTATAAAACAAATTTTCATACAAGGTAAACGTGCAAATTGTTAGTGTAGCAATCCTTCAAACCTGATAAGAGCTCTTCTCGCAATGACTTCAGCATGTGAATCATTGACAACATCTCCATTTGCACTCATGCGCAATCGTCCAAGGCATTTAGTTCCAGTTCCTAAGGCAACAACCCGTAATCCTGCAAGGGAAGCATTCAAGCTCCAAGAGCCAGGCATATGTTAGAGTTCTATTATAGCAGGGTATGGCAGAAGTATAAGATGGTATGAAGAATGTACTTTATCTGTCAGATTTAATTCAAAAGCAAGATACCAAAGTCAAAACAGATTACATCATTAAAAATTAATTGCTCTCTAATAATACAGGGTAATTATCACCTTGAAGGCCCACCTTAGTAAAAGAGTCAAATCCTCAAGGGTGTGGTACCATCCCCATTTTTTCTATTTTCCATCCCTTAATGGGATAATGCTTACCATTGTTCCCAAGACAAGACAATGGAGGCTGCAGATTATTCATAATTCCCCAGCCCCATAGATATTAAATTGTGCAACAAATATATTATGTTATTTCAAGACTCAAAAGCACCTTGATCCAGAGTCCAGACTCAAGGACATAAAGAAAAATATTTCAAGGATTGTCTAACCGCCAGCTAAACGCAGATATCTTATAACCCGCATTGGATCCAATTATCTAACCATGAAGTACAATGATATAACCTTCAACCAAGGGTTAAGTAACTTTGCCACAGTATTTTATTAAATCTACCTAAACAGAGCCTTGAATGAAATTTTTCTTTGCAAGTACATCACATGGACAATCCCTTCAAAGCCAGTAGTATGTACCATGTGGAACATGTGGGAACAACGTATATCAAAGCTGCAATTGGCCATTCATACTGGTTATCACCAAAACAGAGGCTTCAGATTTTCAAAAATTATTTCCTATTTAACCTAGGGAATTGTGGAAATCAAAGCAAGTGGCTTGTGCCATGTGTTGAGAAATCTAGGGCATTGATAGTTAGGTGATTTCTCTTTAAATAGTAACTGCTTGTGAATGTTTTTTACAACTTTAGATTAGGATCTTCTTCACTTAGATATTAATGTTTTTCTTCACCAAACAGCTACCAGTGCATGAACATAAAAAGAGAAGAGACACAGAATGTAGGCTATGAGCCAGGGCCAAAACCTCTCACTCTTTGAGAGGAAAACCCGCACAAATTCTTCTTATAGAGATTCCAATTGACGAATACCAAGACCAAGACCCTTGACCTATTAGTGACTCCAAGACCATGACACTAGTTCTCTTGACTGTCTTCTGCTCCTTTCTTCTTCTTGACTTCTCTTCTGCTTTTGACCTTCTTAGCACGGAGATCATCTCCTATCTGAGCATACAGTGATAGCAACAAAACACACTTGAGATGGCACCGAAATATATCACTGTAGTGTCACCGAAATATGATCACTGTAGCAGCACCGAAACTAGGATAGCACCGAATCCTGTGAGACTGAGATAGCACCGAATCCTGAATCATATCATTGAATTGTAGCTCCTTCATAGCACTAGACAGTGGTCTCCATTATAGAAACGAATTGTGGCTTCTTCAAGGTACTGAGTTGTAGTATATATAACTCTGTCCAGACAGTGTTCCTTTTCTGTAGCACAGAGACCTTTTCTCATAGATCCGAACTTATGTTTAGTCTTAAAAGACCCTCATTGTTCCTTCATCAACTATCTGAGATCCTTCTTGACATCTAAACTTGTCTCTTCTTCAAGGTACTGAGTTGTAGTATATATAACTCTGTCCAGACAGTGTTCCTTTTCTGTAGCACAGAGACCTTTTCTCATAGATCCGAACTTATGTTTAGTCTTAAAAGACCCTCATTGTTCCTTCATCAACTATCTGAGATCCTTCTTGACATCTAAACTTGTCTCTTCCTTTCTAGCTGTAACCGTGTGTAATGTTCCTTTTTCGGGTGTTCCTTATGACATGGTTAGGATGGACTTTCAGAGTTGGGGGCAAATAGGTCACAAGTGCAGGTTGGTGTCATCAGCAGGGCCAAGGGCTTTTGGAGAGGAATTTCTATGAGGTCCGATAGCATTCACTTGGTATATTCCATCATCCGCACAGTTTGCCTTTCGTTTCAATGCATTCCGACAACTTTCAAAAAATGGAGTTATTATTGGGCTTGACTCAATTAATTACGCTTAAGGTGGCATTCCAGAAGGAATACTTGTCATAACACCTTAGTGTAATAGCTCGTTGGAACCAGAACGGGAAGATCTATAGGATGGGATGGTTAGATGTGAGTTTCAGTGACCTAGGAGACATGGTGGCCAATTTACCCTTTTCCCTCATTAAAAAGAATATTTTAATTGAAATAAAAGAGGGAAAAGTGCTCCATGATTAAAATAATAATAAAATAGGAGTCCATCAGATCTATAGAGGAGGAGGAGGCCATTGGAGGATATCTTGGATTTGATATTACTTCTTGTATGAGAGGTTGAGAACCCGGTTCTCTACTTCATGGGTAGCCCCAGGACGGAAACCCTCGAGTGTGCTAGTGGGTGTTGGACGAAAACCCAATACTCTTGAAGAGGTTTCACTCAGAAATCTTACAGTGCTTCAGTGGAGTTTGAAGAAATCAGTTTTGTCGTAGTCGGTTTGCAGCAGTCTTCTCACCGAGCCATCTACATCATTGTCAGAGCCATTCATCAGTTGGGCCAGAGATCTTTTTCTGGGTTTTGCTACGCTTGCTTGGCAAGCTCAGGTTCCACTATTCCTTCATGTTGATGTACTATTTCCCGTGGATTAATAAAATGGCTCAGTGATTTTATCGGCATCCATTGTGTATTATTTGTTGGTTGTGTGTCTATTTACGTTTGTCTTGTTCTTCAAGTTTATTTATGGTATCTACTGTCCAAATTTTTGTTTGGGATATTACAATGGTATCAGAGCCTTGGTCTTGGCTCAGCCTGCAGGTTTTTCAATTTTCAGTTGTAGCTATTATTGTTGGAGGGTTTTGCAAAAGAAGTCAAAGACCCAATTCCTGCAAGAGAAGTTACAAAAAGAGGGTGTATCATAAAGCTTTATCAAAGTCGATAAAGTCTCAAGGCAGCCTAATTTTTATTATTGTTGAGGAAATAATAAAATATATGTGCTTGAGGAAATAATAAAATATATATGTGTCTCGCTAGCAATGTGCTTTGATCTTATGGAGAGATAGAGTTGTTAGTCAAGGCCTTGTTATGTGACAATGTTGGTTGGTATGATGAGATGCTCTAGCATAAGCTAAGGAAGTAGCTTATGAGATGTATTACCAACTCCTCTTATGAAAATTCTTCAGTTTGATAATGTCCAAGTACCTGTGAAAATTTACAAACAGTTGAAGTGAGAGATTAATTTCTCCTACTTATTATTTCAATAAGTTATTATTCAGAAATATTCCAGCAAATATCGAAATAACTACTACTGCAACATTCACAATTATATATGCAGAGAGATAAACAGTAGAGAACATAAGCACAAGAATCAATCACATGTACATAGTTATTTTTGGACAATTGTCCCCGGAAAAACCCAATGTGGGAAAACCGGTGCAGCAGATGAGAGTTTTATTAATTCTTCAGCAAATGATATCTTTATAGGGTAAATATACGGCAAATAAATTTTGAACCACCTGAGACTGAATTTCCGACTTACTCAAACAATTCTCTGACACCAAAAACAGCCCCTGCATGCCCCTACGTCACTTTGCGTGATTCTCTACGCAGTCACAGTGTTGGACTGCGTGATTCTGCGTGGAGACTGCATGGGGTCTCTGCGCTACAACCTCAAGCTACCTCCAGTGACCCACTGCTGCCCTCCGACCCTGATCTCAATCGCTCCTGACCTCCTCCTTCTGCTCCTGCAACTTCTCGCCCTGCAACTCTCCCACTGAGATCGAATTCTACATCAGAATGGATCTCCTTTGGGTACTGAGTGTATGCCCGACTTGCTTTCCAAATGACCCTCAAGCCTTCTTTTATAATCTTCCTATTGGAGAACCAACGGCCCAGATTAAAAGATTAATCAACGGTTGAGATTAAAACTTGACTTGACTTATTAATACCCTTTAATTATTTCATTTCCCTAAGTTTAGACTTAGGGTCTTCATTAAAATAATTAATTATTTTAATAAGTCTTGAACCGAGTGGAATTTCCACAAACTATTCCTAGGTTCTATGGAATGCTGCTGTCTAAGCCTCCATGCAAAGTTTGAGACTTGGAACACTTCTGGATGCTACAAAAATCAACAGTACCTTGTATGGATTATGAATACCTGCCTAATTAAATGGAATGCTGAAATATGTAACTAGGTTCAGTCTTCATAGTGACATATGTAATCATGATTTTATGTATTTGATGTAAAGAGAAAAATAAATTTATTATTGTCATTCTTGAGGCATGGGTTTCATGCTCAAGGGAAATTTATTTATAGTTCAAGCACCCAATGAGTGCTTCTAGGGCTTGTCATTGAGTCTACAAGTCAATTGAGTCATTGTTATGTATGGAAGACCCTTTTGGGCATGCTACATATTGTAAAGAAAATTTATTTGTGTCAAAACTAGAGTCAAAGACTGTAGAGACCCTTTGACCATCAGTTTAACATGAATTTATTCTATACATATATTTCAGCATAAATGTAAATAAATGGGACCAGCAGTGAATTTAAACTTACATAAGCAACTATTTTATACATAGAAAAATACCTGGAATGAAACTGATGATTTCTTGGGTTGTGGTTCTCCTTGTGAATGCAGCGGACAGGTTACCGAAACAATCGATTCCTCCCAGTCAATCTAGGAAACAATCCTAGACCCAGAAGATGCCTCTTTTGCCCCCGTGCCCAGAATCCCAAGAACAATGAGTCTCCCCTTCAGAACAGTTCATCTCCCTCAATATTTCCTCTTGACAATAATGCATAATTTTGCAAAGTAAAGCCTCCCCTCTCCTTCACATTCCACTCCTTATATAACTTTCCTCCACCTCCTCACATCCATTTAGATATTTTTGGCATTTATGAGGATATTATAGGCATTTATGGAGATATTTTACTCATTTATGGAGATATTATATGCATTTATGGAGATATTATAGGCATTTATGTAGATATTTCTAGGCATTTATGGAGATATTGACTTTGATTAATTATTTTAAGATTAATTGTATTATTTTTGTTTATAACTTAATTAAATTAACTTTTTAATTAATTAAATTATATTATTATTTTATTGGTCCACTCACATATAATTTATACTAAATAATTTATACTAAATTATATTTTGAATTTCTTGAATAATGCTCTCCCATGCATATGCATATAGAGCGGTATACGCGTTAGGTATCTTGTTGATATTTTATTATATCTTGGCGAGATAAATTGCATTGTGATATTCAATTCATTACTCTAACTTAGGTAGTCTCTATACTAGTAGGTATGTATACTAGTGCAGTGTATGCGATATATGCATGTGTAGCTATCATATGCGTATGTCATATACACGCTAATATTATTTTGCTTATACTTGGAACGGGTCGTTACATACTTCCTCCCTTCGGAAAACTTCATCCCAAAGTTAGGGTTTTATATAATCATACTAATAATTGTGTTTTAGAGATTAGGGCGATTGTATAAGGCTTGTAATTTAAGATTGACTTTTTGTTTGAATAAGTATATATTAGTAATTTAATTGTTACTTCTCATCTTGACCGAGTCTCCAAGCTATTCTAAAATCATCCTATCCTTCCTAATCTCTTTCGCTTCCATCCTATCTATCCTCTACAGGCATATGCCATGGCATCAGTTTTACTGATCCATTCATAGACCTTAAGGGTAGCAGTGTCGATTACGTCGACCTGATTTATTTGTAGGCATCCGACAGTCATCATCACACGTCTAGGAGAGCGTGACTCGCACAGTCCTCCCATGACTCCAGGTTTTGGAGGATAAACGGTGGGCAACACCTCCACCTCTCCTAGTAGGACCAGGGTCAACACCCTATCATGGAATCTCATGGAGGCTCAACTATTCTTGGAATTCTGTCATCACGTAGATTGTTTCGGTAACGATGTGTTCTGCAAAGTAATCACTTTGTACACACTCTACAATGTAAACACTCGTACACACATTACACATATGCATCTATATATTTAATACAATTTCTCGCTAGATACAACTCCTGTATAGTTCATACATGTTCCATCTATGATACGTTGTATTTAGTCATTCTCAATCTATATACTAATATGTTTCGCTTTCATATTTAAAATGTAGTTACTCTTCTATTTCTTTTCCTTCAATTATATTAAGATGCAAAATGAAATGAATTGATAGATAGTCTCGTCTATAACGTAATCTATGATTTCATATTCTTGCAATGTTAATTTAAATGACATATTGCATATCGGTATCCAAGCACTAGTGAAGTTAAACAAACAACATATATCCTGTATCACTAGAGTGAAGTAACTTTCTATCTTTATGGGTATCCATGTACCAGCAAAGTAAAACTCATCCTTACGTGATATTTCAAAATAAAGTTTCAAGTATCAAAATAGAGCAGTCATATACATATAAAGTTTCCAGTTTCTCAAAATTTAGCATAAGTTGGGGTAATTTTGGCATAAGGTCTCAGCATCTTCCCAAATCGCCAATCCAGGACTATAGTTGTCCCACTGGACTTTAACTTGGTCTATCAAACGATTCCTGAGGTGTCGAACCCTACGTTCCAAAATACGTAATGGTTCGACCGTAATGGTTCCTTCGTCCGATACCTGTAGTTCCTTCCATTGAAGATCATGAGATTTGTCAGCAACATAGTGTCGTAAGGTAGATACATGAAATACATTATGAATTTTGTGCAAATGGGGTGGTAGTGCAAGACGATAGGCGACAGGTCCAACTTTTTCCAAAACTTCAAACGGCCCTATAAATCGGGGTGATAATTTTGTCCCCTTCCTAAACCGAATGGTGCTCTTATTTGGCCTGATGCGGATGAAAACCTGATCTCCTACTACATAGTTTCTATTTGTCCTATGAGCATCAGCATAACTTTTCTGTCTATCATGTGCCTCTTTCAATCGTTGCCTAATAAGCTTTACCTGTTCCTCCATCTCTTGGATCAATTTTGGCCCTACTATCACCCCCAGTTCTACCTGTCCCAACTCAACGGCGTCCTGCAGGGTCTCCCATATAATGCTTCAAGTGGAGGCATCCCGATTGAACTGTGATAGTTATTGTTGTATGCAAATTCTACTAAGGGTAAGTCATTTTCCCAGCGTGATTGTTGGTCCATAACATACATCCTTAGCATATCTTCTAGTACTTGATTTACCCTTTCTGTTTGCCCGTCAGTCTCAGAATGATAAGCTGTACTCAAATTTAACTGAGTCCCTAAGGCTGATTGCATACAAGTCCAGAATCTTGATGTGAATCGAGGATCTCTATCTGATATGATTTTCTTAGGTACTCCATGAAATCTAATAATTTCATCTATGAATACCCGAGCTACATCAGCAACTTCGTAAGTATCTCTTACCGGGATAAAATGAGCGCTTTTTGTTAATTTATCTACCACAACCAAAATGGCATTATGCTTTTGTTGTGTAAGGGGCAGCCCAACGATAAAATCCATAGAAATTATTTCCCACTTGGTCATAGGGATGTCATGAAGTTGTAGGAGACCTGCTGGGTGACAATGATCAGCTTTTACCTGCTGACATTCAAGACACTTAGCGACAAATTGGACAATGTCGTTTTTCATGCCTGACCAGAAGAAGAGTCTCTTAGTGTCAGCATACATCTTTACACCAGGATGTGCACAATACACTGCTCTGTGGGCTTCCTTCAGGATGGTGTTTCGGAGATCTCCACTATCTAGAATATACATCCTTCCATGAAATTGTAAAATTCCATCTTCTTCTAGATCATATCCTTCGAACTTAGGTTCCTTTGAATGGTTGCTATCAAGCCCCGACCTTACTTTTAAGTACCAACTATCTCTTACGAGATGTTCAAGTACTTGATCTCTTAAGTCCACCTTGATAGGTATGAGGGAAAATATTCGAGGTCTTCTACTTAAGGCATCTACTACTACATTCTCCTTCTCTTTTATATATGAAATCACAAAATCATATTCACTTAAGAATTCACTCCATCATCTTTGTCTAGCATTTAAGTCTCTCTGGGTGAACAAATACTGTAAACTTTGGTGGTCACTTTTAAGCACAAAGTTTCTTCCAACCAAGTAATGTCTCCATATCTTTAAATCTAAAACCACTGCGGCTAACTCTAAATCATGCGTAGCATAAAGTTCTTCATGGAGCTTTAATTTTCTTGAAGCGTATGCTATTACGCCTCCTTCCTGCATTAATACTGCAGCTAACCCTTGTTTAGATGCGTCAGTACACAAAGTAAAGTCTCTATCCATATCAGGTACTCGCAAAATGGGTGCACTAGTCAATAATCTTTTAAGTTCGGAAAATGTTTTATCACATTCCTCAGTCCATTCATACCTAACACCTTTGCGCTGGAGGGTGGTGATTGGCTTTGCAATTTTGGAGAATCCCTCCACAAACCTTCGATAGTAACCGGCTAAACTCATAAAACTACGCACTTCATGTGCATTCTTAGGTATCGGCCACTCCCTAATTGTGTTTACCTTTTCGGGATCTACAAAGATCCCTTCACCAGATATGATATGACCTAAGTAACGGATTTCCTTTTGAAAGATAGTGCATTTGGATCATTTTCCATATAACTTGTGTTCTCTAAGACAAGATAATATTATCCGAAGATGCTCTTCGTGCTCCTCCTCATTCTTAGAGTAAATGAGAATGTCGTCCAGGAAGACTTTCACAAATTGATCGAGATCTTGATAGAGGTTGATTAAGAACTTTAAAGCACAAAACTACATATGGATCCAGCCAATCTTTTAATTCTTGTTACTTATTTGTCTTTAAGTCTAATTATCTTTGATCTATAATCTACATCCCAAGAGATAATAACAACATTAACTTCTTTATCATTTTATTCCAGCTCATCTTCAGCCTAAAATCTAGAAGCCAAGGAGTAGGGTTTTGCAAGGCTAATCATTAGGGTTATGCTGGCGATGGAGGAAGAGTTAATTGGCTACTCTAAAGATCCCTTAGTAAGAGGTTTATTTTCATAGAAGGAATTTGTCATTGCTTGAAAATGCATTATTCACTTTGCATTTATACTTGGTTTACTAAGAGGGTCATGTTTTCAACAAGATGTCAATTGTTGGCAAAATAATTATTTCCTTTTTCAATAAGAAATTCACAATTTACAAGATATGCATAGTCACATTATTAGTATGTTACAGTTTCGACATAGTCTTTTTATTTTCAAGTTTCACCATTTAGAGTCTTAACTTTAGCTAGGACATTACTAGCTTTACCATCATTCCTTACACTATTGTTTCACTTCTATTAGATTGACTAATTTAATCCAAACACATAACACATCACTGGTATACCCTCTCCTTATTCTTCACATTAATCGTTTTCTCATTAGTCCTTAGGTCTCATCTCATTGCCAAATGTATCTTATTTTCTAATGGTGTACAATTATTATTTTTAAACATTTTCCCAGTTCGTCACTTGTTATTCTTAACAAATTAGGAGGTTCACAACTCCTTACAGGTTGTTGCTTTGACCCTTACCATTCATGTTGCTCATATCTTTAAGAGAATTCTTTTTAATAGAAAACATCCCTTCACTTCCTTATACTCGATATTCCTAATATTTCATGTCTACTTTAATTTGAAAAGAACATATTATCACTTTGAATTTGTTTTCTCATCTCTAGTCATCATGGTTTTCTTTCTTTTAATGCATAAAATCATTATACTTGGAAATGTCGTTACTATTCCCAACTTGGGTAAGATTCAATAAATAAATTCACTAACGAGGATATCAAAATAAACTACTTATCATTTCGGGTTTTTAAGGCATCTCGGGATAGAATTTCCTAATCATACTCCATGATGTCCATAGTCCATGGATATAGTTAGTCACTTAAGGAAAAATTTATAATGTGACTCTCCCATTAGAGGGAGAAACTATTATAGATGTTGCCATGCACATAAATGATCCTATAATTGATAAATTTTATTATAGATTCACTCTCTAATCTAATGTTATTGACTAGTTATATTGCTTTGTGAAACTTCCACTCACTCACCTTTGGTGCTATTTTGTCGATCTCAATATTCCAAGTTGATTATGATAACAAAGATTTATTATCATCGTCAGAAGTTTGCCATTTCGTTTTTTTCTCGTCCTCCCTAGGTACTCTATTGATTATATTATGGTAACAATGGAGATCAAACTTTGAAAATTTCCGCTGCACTCTTTTGGTAACTATATCATCTTGTTCTAATAGTGTGTTTACTACTTTACAAGGTGGTTTATTACCCTCTTAACATATGTTCTTCCATCAATTTATCTCAACTAGCTTATCCTTTTATGTAGTTGTATCTTACTTTACATCTAACGGTCTTGTCACAAGGACCCTAGTCATGCTTTCATTACCCTTTTTTTTTCCTTCAGAGTTAACTTCTTTGGAGCAACTTTGCCAACTAATCTATATATATTCCTAAATAATCACTATGAATCATTTTATATCGTGTCATAATGTCCCTAATTTCTCTTTCCTAAACCACATTGTTTTCCTTTCCATGAAAATGTTATGTTGCCATTTTATTTGTTTTAGATATCGATATACCCTTACGGTTGTAAATGGCTAATTATCTATCTTAACAATGACATAATAGTTGAATCTCAAAATGTCCAATTTAGTGAATATTCAGCAATACTAATTTAAACCTTCACTCTCCTCCTTAAACCATTTACACATATACTTGGATAATAAGTAAAGTATTAACATAAGAAAAGGGTATAAAATATATTTGCATAAGTTCATATCATCAATGGTTATAGTTATCAGCTAGTAAGATATATATACATGGACTCATTGTCACTTGAAGAATGAAATGTTTCAATTGCATAAAAACAATCAGGATAGTTTCCATTCCAACGTTCGAAAATTTACAAGAAAAGTTTGAAGTCTAAAGGGATGTTAATGTGCCCATTTTAATATATTAATTTGAATGTACTTCAAACTCTACTTGCATGATATACAAAATCTTAAACTTCATTGTGGAAAAATTTACAGCTGATATTTATGAGTTATCTCAACTCTTTTGTCGAATGGAATGAAAAATAAAAGTAATGGATTAGGGATCAAGTGGAATTGAGCTTGATATATGTCTTCGACACATACATTAGCGTTAAATATCCCATCTCTTCTAACAAAATGTATCATCCTAGGGTTCATAGCTTTCGAATATCGATTTTATATAATATTTCGTTCTATCATTGTTAAAAGCTTCAATTCCTTCCAAAAGTTGAAAACCACTTTTCTTGTCATTGAATACTACATAACACTGAATACTTTGGGTAAATTATTAAGGATGACTCGGAGTATACACATCGGGTTATATTAGGATTATTGTTATAATTATGAAGTAAGGTGGGGATATCCAAGAATCAACACAAGATCTCGGGAAATAGTTAGAAACTAAGTTATTTCTCATTGTGATCATTCATCCTAGTACTTTCAAACTAGTCAAACAGAACCCTAGATTAACTTTGCATTCCTCAACACTTAAACCTATGGACTGAAGTTCTCCTGAAGCCATTTCTACCTGTCTGAAATTGATTTGTTTGTAAGCTGCCAACCCACATCTATTTAATTCATAAGTTTAAATAAAACTATTAGTAACCCAGTATCAATTAAAATTTTAAGTTTCATTCCATTGATAGAACCTAAAGATTCCACAACAGTGGGATGATGCGCTGCCTGATTATTGTTGACTACAGCATGGATTCTATGATTGCCTTGAGTATTTGATGACGGTTCCTTTCCTGCTCTATGTGTTATATTTGACAAGACTTCCAGACAACTACGCTGAAAAATGCGGTTCTCCACATCTCCAATAATTAACTTGGGATGGTCCCTTTGAGTCAGATTGTATATTTCTAGACAAGGAGCTCCTTCCTCTTGTGTCACTTCCTCTCCCATTTCTTCTTCTATCATCAATCCTTCGAGATTGCCCTCGGACTAGTATTTGATGATTCAACAGCTACAATATTAATGGTCATGGGAGGGCTGTGCGAGTCAAGAACTGTGTGAGTCACGCTCCCCTAGACGTGTGATGATGACTGCTGGATGCCTACAAAGAAATCAGGTCGACGTAATCGACACTGCTACCCTTAAGGACTATGGATGGATCAGTAAAACTGATGCCATGGCATATTCCTGTAGAGGATGGATAGGATGGGAGCGGAAGAGATTAGGAAGGATAGGATGATTCTAGAATAGTTTAGGGATACTGTTGGGGCAAAATGTAACTTCTAAATTGGTAACCCAATAAATGATCAAAACATAAATGTTAAAAGTGTTCTCACACATTAAACGAAAATTCATCTATGATACACCAACCTTATATGATTATACTAATCATTGATATAATTAATGATATATGACATAAAACTTAACTTCGGGATGAAGTTTTCTAAAATTCTAAAGTGTATGTAACAATGTAACAACTCAACTCGAATTATGAAAAATAGAAATATTAGCGAACATATGAGACTTGCATATGATAGAAACATATGCAGAATATCACGTGTACGACACTAGTACATGCACTAATAATATATGCCTATGTTCTCTGCCATTTTAGATTAGGGCATAATACTGAAGAAGATAGAACATGCTTAATAGATCGATAGAAGACAAGCCAAAACAGAGATAATAAATGGTGGCGTTACGGCGATCAGCAGGATGCTTCTACCAGCAAAGTCTTCAATAGGTCATTCAGCCAAGCGTGTCACACATAACCCAGAACAACCCAAACAAAGAACAGTCCATATATATATCACAGCTCCAATGCTATCCAGAGAGAGAGAATTACTCCACAACAATGTGTGTCAAATGAATTCTAAGTCTCTCCAATATATAGGATTCTTTGGGGGTGTGTGACACGTCCTTTAAGACATTTAAGTCTATATTTTATTCCAGGCCGACCTAGCACATAAGTGGAATAAATTCAAAGTACATGTTCTGCTCATCCGATCGAGATGATCTTTAGATCAATCTTACACCTCTTCGAAAGAGGAATCCAATAAAAATATTGGGATCGTCATCTGAGCAGCACAACTTGGAGTTTGGACCTAGTTGTCCAATTTTAACACTCCCTCTCAACTAGGGAGAACTCCGTCCACTAGTGCAATCCAAACATCGTGCGTCATCCCGCCGTAACTTGCTTTGCTGGCCTCTTTATTACAGAACAGAAGTGGGTCAGTCACAAAGACATCATTCCCGGCTGACAGATTCAGCCCAGAGGTCAAAACCTCTAACGGACTCACAAAGAGTCTCCAACCAACCCGAAGTTGGTTCATTTGACCCGAAGTCAGGCAGAGGTCCGAGACCTCACAAGACTTGATCCCAGATCAAGTGGTTGGACCGTGCCATCCTAGATAGAGAGTACGACAAATTCTGATTCGTCCATCGGTCTTTGCTACTAGTCTCTAGCCTTTCCCATCTCATTGGCCAAATGAGAGGTACTTCCCATGAGCCCTGAACTCAATGGGTAGGATGCATACGGGGCATAGATAATGAGAGGTAAACCAACTCAATAATCATAACGATGGGGTCCAAGCACACCAACAAGGTTCGGCAAGCCTAGCCTTGTGGTTGCTCATAACTCCGAGAAGCTGTCCCCAAAGCCCCCCAGAGCTCCCAGAGCTCATCGTCCAACAGGACCCTTAGAATAGGATCGTTCCACGATACCAAGATTCTCACGGAAGGTTATGAACATGACCTTCCCCAAGGGCATTGTGAGAATATCCGCGACCTGCTCATCAGTTCCTATATGATCGAGCCTTACGGCGCCTCGCTGTACCATATCCCAGATAAAGTGGTACCAACCATCAACATGCTTGGATCAATCGTGGAACCCGGGATTCTATGACAAATGAATCCCCCTCTGGTTATCACAAAGGATAACGGTGGCATCTAGCACATGCTCGAACAGCTCACAGAAGAGCTTTCACAACCAAGTGACTTCACAACAGGCCATACATGTTACAATGTATTCGGCCTCAGCGGTGCTCAAGGCTACCGACTTTAGATTCCTGCCCGAAGCAGATCTACATGTGAAGTAGCATCCAGATGTGCTCTTGCGATCCACCACACTGCCAGCCCAATTGGCATCAGTATATCCATGGAGTGTCATACTCTCGGCAGTGTATCTCAGCCCATGGTCTATCGTGCCTCAAAGATATCTCAAGAGTTTCTTGGCACCAACCCAGTGAATGTTATGATCAACCATGTGTTGACTCAAAGTGTTCACTGCACAACATACGTCCGAACAGGCGTTCACTAAGAACATCAGGGTCCCTATGACTTGACGATACTCAGTAGGACGGGCCCAGCAACGCTGCTACTCAACTTCTTAAAGTTGAGTTCCATGGACTTACAGTCCATCATACCAGAAACTTCATAATGTATTTTCCTTGAGAATGGAAAATCTCGCCAGGTCTCTGCTAGACCTTCAGGCCTAGACATTCGTCCTAGGTCCTTCATCTCGAACTCAGCAGCGAGCTCCCTCTTGCACTGATGAATGAGAGGGTCAGCACCTGTCAGGAAGAGGTCGTTCTCATACAACACCAGAATGAGAGGCTTCTTTCTATCATCCTTGAAGTAAAGATTCAGATCAACATTACTACGAGTGAAGCCCAGCTTCATTAGGTAGCTATTTATCCTTTCGTACCAAGCTCTGGGTACTTGCTTCAACCCATAGAGAGCTTTCTTCAACCTGCAAGACATGGGTGTCCCTAACCTGGACTTCGAACTCCAGAGGTTGCTCAACATACACCTCCTTTTATCGCATCATGCAGAAATGCGGTCTTCACATCATCTGATGAAGACTCCATCCTTGCGTAGCAGCAAGGGCTATAATAGATTGAATGGTGGTGTATCGGGCCACAGGTGCAAATATGTCATCATAATCTATGCCTTCCTTTTGAGAGAAGCCACGGGCAACGAATCTTGCCTTGAACTTTTCAGCACTTCCATCAGATCCATGCTTGATCTTGTAGAGCCATTTCCAGGTGACAACTGTTTTGTCCTATGGTCTTGGAACCACATCCCAGACATCATTCTCCATAATGGACTCATACTCTTCGTGCATAGCATCCTACCAGACTTGATGCTTTACAACTTCCTCAAAGGATCCAAGCTTCAATAGTACTCATGGCTGCTAGATACCCTGGTATTTATATGGCTTCTTGGTTTTCCTTCGGAATTTCCCCCTTTGAAGCCATATGTCCCTGAGCCATGAGGATCTTCTTTCGTTGAACAAAGGTATTCGCTTAGGAGCATATACAGATATATTCTCCCTCTTAATGCCAACTTCTCTTTTAAGAGAAGACATTTATGTCAAATGAGGGCATCCCAGATACCAACTTGGAACTTAATTTTCCATGGTCAAAGCAATCTAATAGGCTTTGTTGATCATGGTTCAAGATTCCAATAATGTCTGAACGCTGTCGAAACATATTTTACCATTATGCTTCAGAATGAGACTGCAACTGTCACATGCTAATTGCTACATAGGTGACTATCTATGTCACTGTCCAACAGGGAGAATATACCAACAAGCCCCAGCGTGTGTTAGAAGTCCTGTTATTCTAAGGAGTTCTGCGGTAGCTTCCTCAACCAACCCTCTTTACTACGACCCACAGAAATAGGAATCCAAACATGATTCCTTCTCTCATAATTCTGCACTTGAGAGCTTCATCTATTACATCTGGCATCTTGTCCAGCACTACTTCTTAATTTCAGATCTGCCCAACTACAGTTGACGGATCTAAGACTTCAGATCTCAGTTTTGCGATTTGTCTCTTCAATTGCACAGGTCTAGAAACCAATTATACAGATATTCAAAGAACACAGAATATTCCATTCTTCATGCCAGTCCAGACTCCATACCTTATATGAAACCTTTCTCTTATGCAGATATAACATACTCATACTTCTACTCATCAGAGTTCCATAAGGATACAGGCCAATCCTGCTCATCGCTGATTCAACCCCAGTCATCCAGCAGGATAAATCTCAAGTCATTAATAAAATGTTACATGTGTCATGTTAATGTACAAATCTGAATCACACCTGCCTTTTTCAGATTTCTGAGATAGGACAATCTTTCTTCTGCCTTCAGGATTTTTGATTCTTGCAGACCTTTGACCTATTTTATAAGTCCAACAAGATTCTTTGTATGAGAGAGAAAAAAAATCTGCTCACAGAGATCTTTAGGTTGTCTTCTTTTAATGATGATACAGTAGGTCTGAAAAGAGGATCAACAACCCCCAAATAATGATATGGGGAAGGGCCAACGTTGATGACCTTTTATCCTGAATTAAACTGAGGCCACAAGTGAATGTATGATTCAAACCAAGAACTTTAGCACAAGCCAAGCTGAAGAATTTCACAGGTCGGCTTAAATGTATTATCACAGGAATGAAGAATTTCAGTTTAAATTTATTATCACAGGAATGAATATATGAGTGACTACACTGATATCTTCGGCAAATTCTGAGAAAAAAAAACAGATTTCTGCTTCTCTTGACATGGCCCTTTAAGCTGTTACTTCAAAGGTGAATCACTTCAAGAGTTTTACGTTTCCAGGGACTTGATTGAAAAACATACCATTCATTATTGAAGTGTCGTGACCATATTTATTATTGAAGTTTCGTGACCATGCCGGAAAGTCAAATTTTCAGACATTCTTCTGGCCCAATCTACGACACGACCGTGTAGATTTTGCCACATGCTACAGAGACCGTAGACGGGCGACAACATTCTGCCATTACACTCCTCCTCGTCCATGCCTGAAGCTAGTTCTGCCATCGTTATAATTTTTAAGAACTTGTTTACCGAATGTAATTACAGGGACTGACGCGAAAAGAAAAACGAAATTACGGTATGGTTCACATTGCTCCATACATACGTTCCATTTTGCTCATATTCTGGCCATTCAGAATCTTTATAACTTCGACACTTGTAATAGTCATTCGCGGTGCGATGATTCCTCGAGATTAACCACCGTGGAATATCGACCCAATAGGCGAGGGTTTCGATCTCAAAGCTGTCGGCCTGCCTATTTGATTTGCAATCAACTCTGCTGCGGGTTCCATCGTGATAATTTCAACCAGTGACATGTCCAAAATTCGCGTAGAGGGCATGCAAGACATTACGCTCTTCGGCGTCCCTTGTTCGAGTTGTTTCGAGCCCGAAATTCAGAGGCGACGGCTTAACAGACTTAGACGGCTCTTTGTGCTTTGGGTTAAATTTGGTTTCGCGGGTTCATAAATTCGACCATCCGCTATCACGATGTCTCATCTGCTTGCAGATTGAAACTCGTCCAATCTGCCCGAATTTTCAATGTACACGACATCCAAAATCTGGTGAGGCCACCCTGTCAACGGTTTCCTATAATTCCGCCTATGACGGCAAATCCCATGCCTGTCTTTACCAACAGGTTTGCTAGTAGGTTTCGTAAAAAAAAAAATGGTGGGTTGCGTGTCTCAAAACAGGCCCTTATAGGGCTGCGACACACCCTTCAAGAGCTCGTCCCTTGCTACGCCACTGCCTTAGGGCATATGCCAGCCCTTGACCACTCTACGCAAGCCGAGCTGTAGAGCTATGGCCCGTGGCCTAGCACAACAACACTCCTGTAGCAACCGACCTCCAAAACAGTATGTGGCTAGGAGTCTTGATGGCTTTGACCGCGTGAAAATAAGACCCCCTTCCTAGTTGGTGTCTTTTAACAATACACTGTTGCCGGTAAAAATTTTTTTGTCCACGCTGTCCTCCAAAAATGGTGCCCAAACAGAGCAGCGATTGGCCCTCAAGGGCAATTTGCAAGCTCGACCTTTATTACGGCAGTCAATAAACCCAAACAGAGCTCGTTCTTCTTGCCGAGGTAGCAGCACAGGAGAAATTTTACTTTACCAAGTCCTTTAACACAAAATGGGCATTATCTTCCCTTCGGCTCCGATACCATGTTAATTTATGCCTATGTTCTATGCCATTTTAGATTAGGGCATAATACTGAAGAAGATAGAACATGCTTAATAGATCGATAGAAGACAAGCCAAAACAGAGATAATAAATGGTGGCGTTACGGCGATCAGCAAGATGCTTCTACCAGCAAAGTCTTCAATAGGTCATTCAGCCAAGCGTGTCACACATAACCCAGAACAACCCAAACAAAGAACAGTCCATATATATCACAACTCCAATGCTATCCAGAGAGAGAGAATTCCTACACAACAATGTGTGTCAAATGAATTCTAAGTCTCTCCAATATATAGGAATCTTTGGGGGTGTGTGACACATCCTTTAAGACATTTAAGTCTATATTTTATTCCAGGCCGACCTAGCACATAAGTGGAATAAATTCAAAGTACATGTTCTGCTCATCCGATCGAGATGATCTTTAGATAAATCTTACACCTCTCCGAAAGAGGAATCCAATAAGAATATTGGGATCGTCATCTGAGTAGCACAACTCGGAGTTTGGACCTAGTTGTCCAATTTTAACAACTAAGCAATTATGAAAAGAAACTCGGTGTAGAGTAAGGAGTGAATTATTGAAGTATTGAGTAACTCACTAACTAACCATAATATAATGAAAACTAATGCTTTGTTCAAAGAAAATTAAAAGCATTGACTTATGCAAATAAATGAAGATATTTAATAAATAATAATATTTTAATAAATCTAAGATATTTATTAAATAATATTATTTTAATAAAACCAAGATATTTATTAAATAATAATATTTTAATAAATCTGAGATATTTATTAAAATATAATATTTTAAGATATTTTTCAAAGATATTTATTAAAAGATCATATTCTACTAAATATCAGAAATGGAGGTTGTGTATAAAAGAGAGAAGAGGGGTAAACTTGATGGGCATGGGTAGTGAAGGGGAAAACTGACCCAGATGCTGTCAGAGGAGTTCTAGCTGCATGAGACATGAGCAGTGAGTTCGAGAGTTCTAACAGAGTTATGGAATGCTCTCAATTGTTATTGGAGTTTTGGGCACGAGGGCCAGAAGACTTGTCTTCTGGATCTGGGGACTGGAGAGGTTGACCTCAGATAGGCTAAGAGGAAAACAGTGGTTTGGTGACGAGAGCTGAAGCCACGGCGGATCAGGAACATCTTCAAACACGGTTCCAGGTAAGTATTAATTAGTCAATTGATATATATTTTGCTTGAAAAATCTCATTTTAAATGGTGTAGTAAGAATTTTGTGAATGGTTATAAATTGTGAAAATTATGGTCCTTACCTTATGAAAATTGTGAATGATTATAAATTGTGAAAATTGAGGACGTTACACATGGTATCGAGATTAGGAAGGATAAGATGATTCTAGAATAGCTTGGAGACTCGGTCAAGATGGGAAGTAACAATTAAATTACTAATATATACTTATTCAAACAGAAAGTCAATCTTAAATTACGAGTCTTATACAATCACCCTAATCTCTAAAACACAATTATTAATATGATTATATAAAACCCTAACTTCGGGACAAAGTTTTCCGAAGCGAGGAAGTATGTAACAACCCGTTCCAAGTATAAGCAAAATAATATTAGCGTGTATACAACATACGCATATGATAGCTACACATGCATATATCGCATGCGCACTGAGTATGCCCTTACCTACTGGATATGGCACCTAGAAGTTAGAGTAATAGGTGAATATCACAATGCAATTTATCTGTAAGATATAATAAAATATCAGCAAGATACCTAACAAATCACGCTCTATATGCATATGCATGGAAACGTATTCAAGAAAATCAAAATATAATTTAGTATAAATTATATGTGAGTGGACCAATAAAATAATAATATAATTTAATTTAATTAAATTATAAACAAAAATAATACAATTAATCTTAAAGTAATTAATCAAAGTCAATATCTCCATAAATGCCTAGAAATATCTATATAAATTCCTATCATATCTAAATAAATGAAGATAATGTATCCATAAATGCATATAATATCTCCATAAATGAGTAAAATATCTCCATAAATGCCTATAATATCCACATAAATGCCAAAAATATCTAAATGGATGTGAGGAGGTGAAGGAAAGTTATATAAGGAGTGGAATGTGGAGGAGAGGAGGAGGCTTTACTTTGCAAAATTTTGCATTATTGTCAAGAGGAAATATTGAGGGAGATAAACTGTTATGAAGGGGAGACTCATTGTTCTTGGGATTCTAGGCACGGGGGCAGAAGAGGCATCTTCTGGGTCTAGGATTGTTTCCTAGATTGGCTGGGAGGAATCGATTGTTTCGGTAACCTGTCCACTGCATTCACAAGGAGAACCACAGCCCAAGAAATCATCAGTTTCATTCCAGGTATTTTTCTATGTATAAAATAGTTGCTTATGTAAGTTTAAATTCATTGTTGGTCCCATTTATTTACATTTATGCTGAAATATATGTATAGAATAAATTCATGTTAAACTGATGGTCAAAGGATCTCTACAAAGACCCTCCAAAACCTTATCAAATGAGCTACAACAAGTCGGCCTACATGAAAGATCAAGTCGGCCTCGTGGAGGCAATTTGCACCCCTACAAAGCCTATATATAAGAAGGAACTCGACCTCATTTAAAAAATACAACAAGCAAGTTGCTGGAAAAGAACGATAAAGAAGAAGAAGAGCAAGATCGAAGTTTTGGACCTCTCTCTTTCTCTTTCGTGTTAGGGTTTCTACAGTTACTAGGCAAGATGAAATTCTAAAGTTGCATCGAAGCTGTGAAGTTGCATCTTGGTCGAAGTTGTGAAGTTGCATCGAAGTTGTGAAGTTGCATCAAAGCTGTGAAGCTGCATCGAAGTTGTGAAGTTGCATTGAAGCTGTGAAGCTGAATCGAAGTTGCATCGAAGTTGCAGCGAGGTCGAAGTTGTGAATCTGCTAGGGTGTAGTTACTAAAGCTGCTAGGTCGAAGTTACTGAAGCTACTAGGTCGAAGTTGCTGGAAGTTCGAAGTTTGTTGCTAGAAGTTGTGTAAGGAAAGCTCATCAAGAAGGAAGGTTGACTTGGTCTTGGAGGGGTCTTGGTCAAGGTCATAGGTCTTGGAATTCGTCAATTGAAATTCTATAAGAAGAGAAGAGTTCTTGCGGGTTTTCCTCTCAAGAGGAGAGGTTTTGGCCCTGGCTGATAGTCTATATCTTGTGTCCTCTTGTCTCATTGTTCTTTATTGTTTGGTAGTTGTTTGATGATAAGAACACAATAATAATCAACTTGAAGAAGAAGCGAATCAATATAATTAATAGGATATCACAAGCAATTATCAATTTAACATAAATCACTTAATCTAGTTGCCCTTATATTTCTCACAAGAGGTGCAAAGTGATTGAGGTGATGAAGGTAAGGTGACTTGTAATTCTTTTTAATAATAATATCACAATATCGTAAAGGACAATGTTAAGAATATTGATGATTAAGTCGAGATTGAACTATTAAGGTTGATTAACGATGAGTTAAGTGATTTTCCATCAACTATACTTCATTACCTATTGATGCAATGTGATTTAATATTTTTGGAAAGTCATACTTGATATGCTAGCAGTGTTTCACGGGGACGCGTCCCCCTACTTGCAGAACGCGTCCCCACACTTCCTTGCGCTCCGGGGACGTGGGGACGTCAAGGGGACGTTTTCCCACGTCCCCAAAAGATGGAAACCCGAGGAAACTCAAAGGGGGGGCATTTCCTCCCAAAAGAGGAAATGTTTCCTGCGTTTCCAAAAAAAATTGAGGTCAAATCATAAAAAAAATTCAAATCCCTAAAAAAAATTTATAAAATATTATATATATACTATGAATCGATGGGGGGGTTTGTTATTTCATATTTGAAGGGACCAAAAACACGATGGGATGTTGATCCAGAGGATGATGCACAAGTAGATATGGAGAAGGGACTTGATGAGACACAGATGGGGTTGGTGTGCCACTTAGCATGTTTGAGAATGCAAGTGATTCTGATTCAGATGGTGACATGGTTGATCTTGATTTATTCATGCAACAGTTAGATGTAGAGACTAGTGGGGCATTACCTTGAGCAGTTATGCTCATTTGTCATTTGATGTGTTCATATGTTATCTGTTTTTTGTTTCGGACTTCAGTTGTAGACTTTAGTTTGTTTTGAATCTTGATATATGATATATTAGACTTGACTCTATAAAAATTTAAATCTTGATGTATCAAACTTGACTTTTATTTCAATATTCAATAGTCACAGTTGGAACTGTTGAGATTTTGTGTATTTGGGGTAGCATCAGTTGTGCTCTAGGTCCCAAATTTTGAAGAAGGACTAGAGTTCACCTGATCTACAAGACCCAGAAATGGATTTGGGAAATTTCTTCTGGTTTAGGAGATGTTAAATTAATTAATTATTCTACTGTATTTCCTAAGTTAAAACTTAGGAAAATAAAATAATTAAAGTGAATTTAATTAAACATGTGATGAAATTGTCTTAAGTCACACGGATCAAGCTTTCTTTTAATCTAAGCCATTGATTAAAGATTTAATCTTGGTCGTTGATTTGTCAATGAGAAAAGTATAAAGGAAAGGCTTGGGGTCATTTGTAAGACACACAGAGGCAGAGCACTGAAGCTAAGCTGATATTCTAGGGCGGGGTTGCTAAGAATTCTCAAGTGTTTCAGTTGCAGAGAGGGGAATTTAGACCAAGTGGATGATCTGATCTCAGGGTCTAGAATACACAAGAAGCAGAGAAGAAATCAGGAAAGACAGCGCAGAGGAAGGCAGCAGCAGCAGCAGCAACGACAGCGTGATTTTCAGGAAACCCTTCAGGGGTTACGCAGAGACCCTTAGGGGTAGCGTAGTGACTGCGACACCCAGTTTTGGTAACGCAGTCCCTTCCAGTGATAGCGCTGAGCATTTGGAGGTCTTCAGAAGCTGATGCAGTGTCTTTCAAAGGCAGATCGGGGTTTCCAGGCCTAAATCTGGCTGAGTTCTGTAAATCCCATATGAGGGTGTGGATCAGTCAATATTGTTGCTCTTAGATCAGCCAC
This sequence comes from Pinus albicaulis, assembly GCA_034641835.2. NCBI lineage: Eukaryota > Viridiplantae > Streptophyta > Pinopsida > Pinales > Pinaceae > Pinus > Pinus albicaulis. The sequence continues at coordinate 632,427,188 of CM076579.1, forward strand.
GTGCTGCAAATATAGAGTTTTCTCTGTAGGGTTTTCCAGATCTGGAACCCAGAGTTGTGTATTCAGAAATATTCTTAATAATAGAACCCTCCAGCAGCCATAGACCAGTTTTCCCACATTGGGTTTTTCTGGGGACAGTTTGTCCAGAAATAACAGTGTCACTTTGTCTATGTGTGCATGAGCTTATTCTAGATCTGAATTGGTAGAGATCTGTTATGTGTTTTGCTTTGATGTTAACTTGAATTTTTTCAGTTGATAACTTGTATAAGTAGGAGAAGCTTAACCGGATTAACAGAAATAATTTATGCATAAGAATTAAGATTCAAAAATTTCTACATGGTATCAGAGCAATTGCAGATCTAGAAGGGTCACCAGCTGAAGCATCTGAAGGATCTAGCTGCAGAAAGCAGCTGGAAAGGCAGCAGAAAAGTAGATCTGAAGGAACAGCGCAGTTTTCAGGAGGAGATTCACGTAGAGGGAAGGGACGCTGTCCGGCGTTGTGTCCTAGCAAGCCCATGCAATTACTGCGCATAGGCAGCTCAGAAACAACGCTGGTTAGGTCTGAAGCCAGCCAGTGTGATTCAGATATGAATCTGTCAGACCAGAAAAAGTCTGTAGAAAAGTTGCAGAAATTCAGAAGAGTTGGTGGGGTTAAACTTCTGAAGTTTTCAGATTTTTAACCTTAGCACAAGTGACAAAATTTGGGAAGAGATCAGCTTCTCAGAGAGTTTTTTGCCAAAGGAAACTTGCAGTTTGATCAGAGGATCAAAGAAGAAGCTGGATCATAGTTGATTTGGTAGATTTCCAAGGAGGGAAATCAAGTGTCAAAGGGAGCAAAGGGTGCCCAGTTCGAAAAGGACCCTAGATCCAGATCTCTAGCATAGAGAAGAGGAGCTCCGACACATTTTGAGCAGATGGCTCCTCATGGACTGCGTGATCAAGATAGGCTAGAGGGCCTCTCAAACTTTTCGGTGTGGAAAGCAAGGATCCTGATTGTCCTTGAGGCATACGGTCTAAGAGACCATGCAGAGCAGACTCTGGCCACACCGACAGATGCGGATCTCCTATGGAAGCATAGGGAAGCTGCTAGGCATGCCAAGCGGCTGATAATGGACAGTATCAAGGACCATATTGTGCCATACATAGCTTAGAAGAGGACAGCTAATGAGATGTGGAAGGCCTTGACTTCCCTGTATGAGGGAAAATCAGTCCAAATAAAGATGTTGTTGGAGGCCCAAATGAGGTCATTCATGATGACCAAGGGAGAAGACATCGAGCACTTCCTCTTCAGATTGCAGTCAATCAGGGATTAGCTGACTGAAATGGGTGCAACTGTAGATGATGCGGTGATAGTCATGATTGTCGTCAATGCAGTCACGGATGAGTGAGAAACCTTTGTCCAAAGTATCTTGGGCAAAGTGGACCTCCCGGATTGGGACAGCTTGTGGTCAACCCTGTGGGAAGAAGAACTACGAAGGTTCACCAAGAAGCAGCACAGCCCTACGTTGAGTAAGGTTAAGAAGGAAGAGGAGGAAGATGCAGCCTAGGCATCAAAGAAGCAGCCGAAGAAGAAGAGGGATCTTTTTAAGATCAAGTGCTTCCAGTGTGGCGAAATGGGACATTTTGCCAGCCATTGTCCAGAAAAGAAGAAGGATAAGGAACCATCTTCTTCCAAGGCAGTTGTGGCAGATGATGGGTCAGGAGATGATGTAGCCATGAGTGTTCATGAACCACGGAGGTGGGGTGACATGGACATGTAGAGGAGCTACATGGAAGTAAGGCGGGATCCTTGAGCAGCTCATCTCTTGGATCACAAGCGAGCTACGGCAACCTTAAGACAGTAGCGGGACAAGTGGAGCAGTGGGTGCATAGATCACAAATGAGGCATAAGCAGAGGCAGATCTGGAGGCTGGGAGGAGCAGCGCAGAGCATAGCAGCGCAGAGGTTGATGTGACTTTAGCAGCGCAGTGCAGTATTGCTTACGCAGTGCAGAGCTGCAGCAGCACAGAGAGCTTCAAAGGGACAGCGCAGTGCAGCAGCAACGTGATAGATTTCAGCACAAGGAGCTTATGTGACTTCAGTAGTGCAGAGGGAATCTGATTACGCAGACAGAGTTGTAGTTGTGCATCGTTCTTTAGATGCCAGCACAGATCTGTAGCCTATGGAGCTTCAGTGATGAGGATGCAGCCCATCTGACTTGTCTGTCAAAGATTTGGCAACAGATTCAGTTTTTTCTCTCAACAACTGAAGTTGCAGTGCGACGAATCGGCGGTGGCGGTGCTGAGCGGCACGGATGCGGCATATTGAGAGGAGGCTGATGCGGTGGTTGCGGAGTGGCGGTGGCGAGTCATAGACGCGGTCTGAGAATGGCGACGGTAGTGCGAGAAGTTGAGTGGCGGGAGGCCAAGCTTCTGTGACACGGAGACATATTGCCCAAAATCATGTAATGCATAAGTGTGATGTATTGCTAGAGCACACCCTTGATGCTAAGAGGGAGTGTTGAGATTTTGTGTATTTGGGGTAGCATCAGTTGTGCTCTAGGTCCCAAATTTTGAGGAAGGACTAGAGTTCACCTGATCTACGAGACCCAAAAATGAATTTGGGAAATTTCATCTGGTTTAGGAGATGTTAAATTAATTAATTATTTTAATGTATTTCCTACGTTAAAACTCAGGAAAATAAAATAATTAAAGTGAATTTAATTAAACATGTGATGAAATTGTCTTAAGTCACACGGATCAAGCTTTCTTTTAATCTTAGCCATTGATTAAGATTTAATCTTGGTCGTTGATTTGTCAACGAGAAAAGTATAAAGGAAAGGCTTGGGGTCATTTGTAAGACACACAGAGGCAGAGCACTGAAGCTAAGTTGAGATTCTAGGGCAGGGTTGCTAAGAATTCTCAAGTGTTTCAATTGCAGAGAGGGGAATAGACCAAGGGGATGATCTGATCTCGAGGTCTATAATACACAAGAAGTAGAGAAGAGATCAGGAAAGACAACGCAGAGGAAGGCAGCAGCAGTAGCAGCAGACGACAACAGCAGCAGCAGCAAGGATAGCGTGATTTTTAGGAAACCCTTCAGGGGTTACGCAGAGACCCTTAGGGGCAGCATAGTGACTGCATCACCCAGTCTGGGGTAACGCAGTCTCTTCCAGTGACAGCGCTGAGCATTTGGAGGCCTTTAGAGGCTGACGCAGTGTCTTTCAGGGGCAGATCTGGGGTTTCTAGGCCTAGATCTGGCTGAGTTTTGTAAATCCCGTTTGAGGGTGTGGATCAATCAGTATTGTTGGTCTTATATCAGCCAGGTGCTGCAGATCTAGAGTTTTCTCTGTAGGGTTTTCCAGATCTAGAACCCAGAGTTGTGTATTCAAAAATATTCTTAATAACAGAACCCTCCAGCAGCCATAGACCGGTTTTCCCAAATTGGGTTTTTCCAGGGACAGTTTGTCAAAAAATAACTGTGTCACTTTGTCTGTGTGTGCATGAGCTTATTCTAGATCTGAATTGGTAGAGATCTGTTATGTGTTTTGCTTTGATGTTAACTTGAATTTATTCAGTTGATAACTTGTATAAGTAGGAGAAGCTTAACCGGATTAACAGAAATAATTTCTGCATAAGAATTAAGATTCAGAAATTTCTACAAGAACTTCAATATGGTTTAAACTTTTATTTTCATTTTACAATGTTACAATTACATGTATGATTGTATCATGCTTTTCATTTTAAATTTGTTTCAGTTATATGATTCATCGATTTATCCTTCATGATGTAAGTGTTATATAATGATAAAGGCAGTTAAATTATAAAATTTCAATGATATATTTATAATCTTTTGGTATTTTACTATTTTTGTCGAGGTCCCTTATGATAAAGACCCCGACGTCCCCCCACGTTTCCTAAAAATTGGTAGGGAGCTTTTGCATAGGCCGCTCCTACACTTCCCCACTCCCCCGCCCCCATGTCACAAAAACTTGGTGGAACTATGGATGCTAGACATGACTTTCTATTTTTAGAAAGTCACTCCGAAATTGTTAGAAATGAGATTTTATTTAAGGAAATTCATCCCTGAGCTGCCAATTTTCAACATTGTGAGGCCTCTCACAAGGCCTGCTAGATTTTGAGGTAACATGGTCAATCTACAAATTTCTGGAAAGGGATTTTATCCGCGACAACGGCACTATTTTTATACTTAATGTATCTGAACACAATATAATTCCATAAAAATAAAGCCAACAACTCAGATCATTCCAAAATAGTAGAGGGAGCCAAGTGGTTCCAGAATGAGCAAGCAATCCCATAGGACCCTTCGGACCCACAATGAAGTTCTGGTCTATGGATTAAAACCCAAACTATCATGTGTATGTAGCTAGTGATATCTCGCTTGTCTCATGAGTTTCCATAAAGAATATATATATATATATATATATGTGTGTATATATATATATGTATATATATATATATGTATGTATGTATGGTGAACTGTATCCTCAAAATAACCTCAAGAGAAGAAGACTAACCCAACACAATTCTGTATTGTTGTTGGAGTGGTGGGATGTAATTCACTGACCTAGGTTCTAGAGGAGGTTGTTGGAATAGATCAGGGTTTAGAACTCGCCATAGGTAAGTCTCTGATCCATTCCATTCCATTTCGAATTATAGCCCACTTTGCTTACCTCCTGGCTTCAATCACCTTGGTTATGTTCTCCTTATACTCTTCATGCTAGAGTCTAGATGGGTACCCATCAATTTAGATTTAAATAGGCCAATTGAACAACATTTTATGCACCCCAGGACCTCTAATCTCCTATATTGTGCACATAATCGATGATCCATCCCAGTTGAACAAAACCATGTTCGCGGATATATTAATCAGGCCAGACTCCGGATGTAAAAACATAATTGCTTTTTGGATTCCATATCCTCAATTGGACACCCCCTTGACCTGCAGATTGAGGGTTTCAATATACCATTGTCTTTCCTCTTCGAATTTGGCCCGAATGACTACGTCCACTCTTGGGGATGGTTTACAGTCCTCTCACAATTTGAGCCCAGAAATCTGTAATCATAGGTCCCATTTATGCAGCCAAGTCTTTCTCCTCTCCTTTCCTGGCAGCCAATTCTGCTAAAAAATGGCTCTCTTTTCTGAATTGTTGTTCATTGAGTTTGTGACAACAGAAAACTAAAGTTCAATAGGGAATACTTGTTAATTTTGGGCAATTAGGCCCAAACTCCATGTTGTGATGCTCAGATGACGATGCCAATATTTTTATTGGATTCCTCTTTCGGAGAGGTGCAAGATCGATCTAAAGATCATCTTGATCGGATGATCAGAACATGTATTTTGAATTTATTCCACATGTGCAAGGTCGGCCTGATTTATCCCACATGCATAAGAGATGTGTCACACACCCCCACAGATGACTATATATTGGAGAGACTTGGAGTTCATTTTACACACACAGATTTGGAGACATTGTCTTCTCTCACAGATGGTGCTGCGATTAGGGCTTCTCATGGTGATGTGGTTAGGGCTTCTTGGTGCAGCGTCCTGATGGAGCGTCCTTGATAAGACATCTTGGGGTTATGTGACACATTGGGTTGGCTGACCTTATGGAGACTTTGTTGGTTGAAGCATCATGCTAACCGTCGTAACACCACCATTCTTTATCTCTGTTTTTGGCTTGTCTTCCATCAATCTATTGGTTTTTTCTATCTACATCTTACTTTCATGTGATTGAACCCTAGAAGTTTAAAGTAAATTTGCATCTAGCATAGAACATCTTCAGAAATTTACATGGTATCAGAGATAAGGGGAAGACAAAGTCCAATCTATGTCGAGAGACAGCTAGTAAAGTGCAGATCTGTTGAAGGGATGTTTTGAAGGCTAAAAGACAGATTTGTAGGGTTGTTCTAGGGCCGAGGTTGCTAGGCATATAGGCCGAGGAGAAGAGGGACACAACGCTGGTGTTTGTGCTAAGCCGCAGGCCTTAGCACACAGTTGGAGTTGCGTAGAAGGTCTAGCCTCTCTAGAAGGCAGTACAGATTTGTAGGGTTGTTCTAGGGCCGAGGTTGCACGCTGATGTTTGTGCTAGGCCGCAGGCCTTAGCACACAGTTGGAGTTGCGTAGAAGGTCTAGCCTCTCTAGAAGGCAGTATGGACAGGAGAAGGCTCCCCAAGGGATGTCGTAGCCCTTTGAGGCTTTGTCGTAGCTACCTAGAGGGGCGAGTGAAATTAAAAGGTACTTCAGCCTGCGTAGAAGTGTCGTAGATGCAATAAATGACAGCGTGAGCCAAGCTACTTCAATTAGGTTGCAGGCCTCTTTGTGAATTGGATTCGTCAACGGTGAAATTATAATTGTAATCGTCGTCAGAATCTAGTACGTATGGATGACCTCAGTTTTCTGGGAATCTTTAAATGCGAAGCTCCCTGTAAAATATCAAAACATGATCTGTCTTGCATAAATTAACTTTTTGGCACCATGAATCTGCACCGTGAATTGGCACCGTGTATTTGTATTTCAAGTGACGGACAATCAATGCCAGTCGTAACATGTAGCGACGAGAGTTGAGAGATTTCGGTCGGCGCGATGTAGTTCACGAAACCGGATGCGGTGGATTAAGAGCAAGACATTTTTTAATGTCTGTGATGGAAAATAAATTTTGATTTAGTAAAAATAACATATGGTTATTATACCAGTTGCCGTGGGAAAGGAAACAGTCATTAATCTCATTATTTCCTGGCTGGAGCTGTGATTGTCGTAGTAAATGATACCAGTCAGTCATATATTTATTTATTTCAACTTGTTGCCACATCGATCTGAGTTGGTAGAAATAAAGCCTTGGATCGATTCAGCCGACCACGCGAATTTGTGTTCGAATTGTGCTGCTATGTTTTTTTATTTTTTATTTTGGCAAGAAGAGGGGATTTGGCTGTAACACAGTTCCGTCTGAGAAATTCTATGATTCGGATTCCCGAATTTCTGGCGGAAACATTGGTTTTTGTCACTGCTATTGTTGACAGTGATGAAGCGGAGTTCAATTGTTAATCGGATGCCTTTATCTTAGAGTGGCACTGAGAGATCAAGGGGAATGGAAGCACACCAAAGCAGATCAGGATCAAGTCTGAGCTGAGAGGAAGCTGATTCCTTGAAAGGAGATCAGCGAAGATTAGAGCCGATGTCTTAGAGATGGCAGGCATCCATAAGTTTAAATATGCCTATTACAAAAGCCACGTAATCATATGTTGAAATCTGTCAGTTGTTCTATTCCAAAGCCTCTACTGGAATTATCAGTTCAGAACCCTTAAACGATGAACGCATCAGTTATTGTGTTCGGTTCTTAAAGGTTGTGCCATGGACGGAAGAGGAAGAGAGAGAAGTTATGAAATTGGTTCCTTATCTTAAGCTCGCAAAGGCTGCAGAACTGACCACGATGAAATTGAAGCTATGTACAGCATGTGTGAATGCAAGATATTTGCTATGTTCGTTGCACTTATCGCCTTGCAAATTCAATTGTTACCGGGATTATCCTTGTTGCACGACAAGTCAGATCTTGATTGTATTATATTGTTCAAATCCTTGGGGGAAATTGGATTGTAGGGTTATGTGTATAGATTAAAGAACGACATTGAAGGCAGCATGTTGGAACAGCAGCAGATTCATTAAAATTGTAGTTATGTGGAACTGTCTGATTAAAGAAAGAGGTGGTATTTCAACTCAACCTGCACAACAGGCTTCTATGGAACAAGGAAATCATCAGACTACAAGTGTTGTTCACCATGACCTTGAAGTGCAAGATGAAAACAGTAATAGAGGACCAACCCAACCAGAAATTGTTTTTAGGAAGTCTGTCCTTGAATGTTGAATAGGACTAAGTGATTTAAGGTCTAATGTATAGTGACCTTGTGGAGGAAAAATCACTGTGTTAAAACCCTTATCTGAATTTTGTGATCAATAACGTTGAAGCAGCATAATTATTATGTGAAGGCAGACTTGTTAAGCTGGTATTTGAGCCTTAAGTAGTAAGAAGGCAGATGCATTGACAAACAAAAGAAGAGTATGGCAATGAAGAAGACGATAGTGATGTGTATGATAATATTATGGCAACATTGTAATCAGTATGACAGATATATGCAAGTATATGGCTATGATTCTTGTATGGCCTTGACAGTGGGTGAGTAAGATTCAGGCCTATGATTACAAAGCCCTTTCCGAGTTGGTGTCTGGGATGCCCAAATTCAAAAATAATCATGAAGGCATTTGTCAGGGTTGTGCCAAAGAAAAGCATAGGGGATTTTTCTTCATTCCTCAAGTGTCACAAAGACATCTGATACACTCTTACTTATCAGATATGCTGCCTGTGACATCCTTTGGAGGATGTTCTTATTTCATGACTCTTATAGGTGACTTCTCTCGCAAGAGGAGCTGGCACTAAGAGGGAGACCACAACTGAGTATGCTACTGAGAAAATGGCGTTGCTGGAAGAATAAAGAGAAGACCCTCATGGCTCCAGGATACTCTCGAGGATGCCAAGAGACATATGGCCCCAAGGGGGACATTCCATGAAAGCAAGAAGTCGAATAGATACCTAGGGTATGTAGCAGCCATGAGTACAATCGTACAATCTGAACCTGGATCATTTGAAGAAGTCATAAAGCATCAAATCGGGAAGGATGATATGCACGAAGAGTACGAGTCCTTTATGAATAATGATGTCTGGGATGTGGTTCCAAGACCGAAGGTCAAAGCTGTTGTCACCTCAAAATGGCTCTATAAGATCAAGCATGGATCTGATGGTAGTGCTGAAAAGTTCAAGGCAAGAATCGTTGCCCGAGGCTTCTCTCAAAAGGAAGGCATAGAATGTGATGATATATTTGCACCTGTGGCCCGCTATTCCACCATCCAATCTATTATTGTCCTTACTACTATGCAAGGATGGAGTTGATGTGAAAACCGCTTTTCTGCATGGTTCGATAAAGGAAGAAGTGTATATGAAGCAACCTCTTGGGGTTCGAAGTCCAGGACAAAGACTCTCATGTATGCAGGTTGAAGAAATCCCTCTATGAGTTGAAGCAAGCCCCCAGGGCTTGATACGAGAGGATAGATAGTTGCTTGATGAAGTTGGGCTTCACTCGAAGTAATGTTGATCTGAACCTTTACTTCAAGGTTGATAGAGAAAAGCCTCTCATTCTGGTTCTCTATGTGGACGATCTCTTCCTGACAAGTGTTGACCCTCTCATTCATTAGTGTAAGAGGGAGCTCGCTTCTGAGTTCGAGATGAAGGACCTAGGACTGATGCATTACTTCCTAGGCCTGGAGGTCAAGCAGAGACCTGGCGAGATTTTCTTTTCTCAAGGAAAATAGATTGTGAAGCTACTAGAAAGTTTTGTTATGGTGGACTGTAAGTCTGTGTCGACACCAATAGAGCTTAACTTTAAGAAGTTGAGTGGAAAAACTGTTGGGCCCGTGCTAGCAAATCCGACCGAGTATCGACAACTCGTAGGGGCCCTGATGTTCTTAGGGAACATCCGTCCAGACGTATGTTGTGCAGTGAACACTTTGAGTCAACACATGGTTGATCCTCATAACATTCACTAGGTTAGTGCCTAGAAACTCTTGAGATATCTCTGGGGCACGATAGACCTTGGGCTGAGATACACTGTCGGGAGTTTGAGACTCTGTGGATATAATAATGCCAATTGGGTTGGCAGTGTGGTGGATCGCAAGAGCACATGTGGATGCTGCTTCACACTTGGGTTTGCTTCGAGCAAGAAGCAGAAGTCGGTAGCTTTGAGCACCGTTGAGGCCAAATACATTGCAACGTGTACGGCCTATTGTGAAGCCACTTGGTTGCGAAAGCTCTTCAGTGAGTTGTTCGAGCATGTGCTAGATGCCACCGTTATCCTTTGTGATAACCAGAGGGGGATTCGTTTGTCAGAGAATCATGTGTTCCACAATCGATCCAAGCATGTTGATGTCTGGTACCATTTTCTCCGGGATATGGTACAGCAAGGCGCCGTAAGGCTCGATCATATAGGAACTAATGAGCAAGTCGCGGATATTCTCACAAAGCCCTTGGGGAAGGTCATGTTCCTAACCTTCCGTGAGAATCTTGGAATCATGGATCGACCCTATTTGGAGGGTCCTGTTGGACGATGAGCTTTGGGAGCTCCAGGGGGGCTTTGGGGATAGCTTCTTGGAGCTATAAGCAACCATAGGGCTAGGCTTGCCGAACCTTGTTGGTGTGCTTCTACCCCACAGTTATGATATTGAGTTGGTTCACCTCTCTTTGATCTGTGCCCTGTATGCATCCTACCCATGGAGTACCGGACTCATGGGAAGTACCTCTCATCTTGGCCAATGACATGGGAAAAGCTAGAGACCAATAGCAAAGACCGATGGATGCATCAGAGATTGCCATACTCTCTATGTCTAGGATGGCACATGTCCAACCACTTGATCTGGGATCAAGTCTAGTGAGGTTTCAGACCTCCAACTGACTTCGGGTCAATTAAACTAACTTCAGGTTAGTATGAGACTCCTTTGAGTCTTATAGAGGTTTCGGACCTCTGAGCTGATTTTGTCAGTCGGGTGTGATGTCTTTGTGACTCACCTTTTTGTTCTGAAATAAAGAGCCAGCAAAGCAAGTTACGGCGAGATGACGCACGATGTTTGAATGGCACCGGTGGATGGAGTTCTCCCTAGTTGAGAGGGGGTGTTAATTTTGGGCAACTAGGTCCAAACTCCATGTTGTGATGCTCAGATGACGATGCCAATATTTTTATTGGATCCCTCTTTCGGAGAGGTGCAAGATCGATCTAAAGATCATCTTGATCGAATGAGCAGAACATATATTTTGAATTTATTCCACATGCAAGGTTGGCCTGATTTATCCCACATGCATAAGAGATGTGTCACACGCCCCCACAGATGACTGTATATTGGAGAGACTTGGAGTTCATTTTACACACACAGATTTAGAGACATTCTCTTCTCTCACAGATGGTGCTGCGCTTAGGGCTTCTCATGGTGATGTGGTTAGCGCTTCCTGGTGCAGCGTCTTGATGGAGCGTTCTTGATGAGACGTCTTGGGGTTGTGTGACACATTGGGTTGGCTGACCTTATGAAGACTTCGCTGGTTGAAGCATCCTGCTCACTGCCGTAACACCACCATTCTTTATCTCTGTTTTTGGCTTGTCTTCCATCGATCTATTGGTATGTTCTATCTGCGTCTTACTTTCATGTGATTGAGCCCTAGAAGTTTAAAGTAAATTTGCATCTAGCATAGAACATCTTCAGAAATTTACAAGACTCCCAATATTGCAATCTGGGCCCACTGTTTAGTTATCATTTTTGTAAGTGAACCTGACAGTCAAGAACATATGTTTCATTCTTGGAGATCACAGGTACACATCCAAATGGGTAAGGACATGCATGCCTTCACAGAAAGATATTGTCCGTGTGCAGAGGAGTCTCGGGTATCTCACAAAGAAAACAAAAAATCCAATAAATTGTGTCTAACTAGTTTTCAATTTGATGTCTAGCTAGTTTATGAACCTTAGTATACCTTATTATAATTTATTAGCAATACTAATTAGTTCATCATGGAAAATGAACTTGGTTAGGCAAACCAAGGATTCTGACTACTCTTCTAGTGATGCCAACCTATCTTAATCTTTTCCACGGATTAATCTTAATCTTTCAACTACAGCTTCTCTCCTAGGGATTATCAAAATTCAAATACATTTACAGAGACCCGAGAGACTAGGAATAACAGGGAGTACCATTTTTTTGAGAGGAGAGCAGAAATGCAGCCAAAACAGTGGTCTCGCGCCCCTGGGGTTTGCCCTTCTTTGGCAGAGAATGGTATTTGGACAAAACCAGCTCCGCCACTCTCTCGCCCCAGCTTTTCTCTGCTGCGCCTCCTTCCATGTCACGACCTTACGCTTCCACTTCTGCTACCTTCACTGTTTGTTTCACCGAAATAATCCCCTGCTCCTCCATAATGGCCCTGCGTACACCCCTGAATGATCACAAGCCCAGAATAAAAGTTTGAAAAACGAGGGCGCCATCTTCCGTTGAACTACAATTGTCTTGCGACATAAATATGCTCATATCATCACGTAGGAATAGCATATTAGGCCCGTGTGAATGATCAGGATATTCACCCGAAGGATAACACTGGTATTGACCGGCTACAAGCCGAGTGTAAATGATGAGGATGTTCATCCAAAAGATAACACCCGTATTCACCGTTCATTAAAATGAGTATATGTTTCTCTCAAAAGAAGGAAAATTATATGGTGTATATGGTTATATACATAGATTTTATGTAGAAATGTTAGTGTGTGTAAGTAAAAATTAATAACTTGTAATGATATATGCGTGGTTTATAATGGGTAGGTGTCTATTTTTAAGACTTTGAAATTAAATAGGTTTGTTACTTAAATTTTTCTTAATCATTCTATAAAATTTATATTGAGAGGTGTTTTATAATTAATATGAGAGAGTCGTTGCGGTAGTATTTGATCAGGAGATCATGTGTTATGTTCAAAATTGAAAGTGCTCGAAACATGACCGAACCTAAACGACCGGAAAGGTCTTGTCGTTGTGATTCCAGTGCTGCGAACGGTTCGGAAAATCGATATCGTATGAGAAAGATATCGCGTTCTGTCTGTTTTCCCAAACAACAAAAATTTTGTGACTGAGATGTCCAGTCAGCATGCAGGTATAGTCAGCGGGTGGTATATTCTGGGAATATTCTGTTTTCCTAAGTTAACAGGATTTCGACACGTGGCATGTTGTGGATCATTGATCTGAGATGTGTTTATGTCCGTTGATGTGTTTTGAAACAAGTCGTTGGATGAGTGACACGTGGCAAGCCCGGAGGCTGCCACATGTCCTCAGGAGGTTGTTATCAAATTTTATTGGAGTTCGGGGGGGTCGACCCCGTGACCTCCATAGCGCCCACAAAGACCTCCAACCAATCTACCTACAACATCTTTCTTAACCCTTATGTCTCCCGCATTCATTTATGATTTAAATGTTTTATATATGAGGGGGGAGGACCAGTAGCGGTCCCAACCCGCTGGCAGCCCCAACATTATTGGTCACATGATATGTATAAAACTGTGGCAACAAACGTTAAATGAACTCGCAGCAACAAATACTCTAGCAGCTAGTGGACGAGATCACATGTTGCGGTGATGTTAAAGCTGCAAGAAGACGGTTGTATAAATCGTAACCTCCAGCGGTAAATACCGCATTCACATGCGAGGAGTTAACTGCAACATGACGGGTTTTATAAACCGTGACCTCTGGCGAGATCAAAGCCATCACATGCGCGAAATGAAGACTATCACTGCGGCAGTTTCAGAAACAGTTTTTGGAACGTTGTTTAACTCCAGGTTCCGCTCCTCTATTGTGCGGAGATTCAAACAGTTAACGCGGAGTTAACGGCAGGGGGTCGGTATGTGACCACTCCTCCTAAACAGTTGTATGCCTATCTAAATGGTCTTCTGGCGGAATTGGAGCGCGCCCTAAATTTAGGGCTTTTTATTAAATTTAGTCACAATTAAGTGCAGTCTCCACTTTTAATGGAGATTTTCTAGCTAACATTGGGGAAAATGCATTGGGAGGTCAATTTTCGACCAATTTGGGTGAAACAAGAGTCTACCTAAACTAATTTGAGCATTTTGAAGCCATTGGTGCAGAGAAAACAACCATTAGAGGCCTGTAAACACATGTAATTTGTAATTTTGAGCATGCTGACAAAGAAGGACATGCCATTGGGAGTTGGACCAACAGATGTAGCCCAGGAGGGGTGAACTGCTTCATCATGCCTACTGTGTAAAACTTATGTGTGATTGTATTTCTCTAGTATACATTGTTGTTCAGTGTTTTTTAGGCTTATTTTCATGCTTAAAGTTCATAAATTTATCTATGTTTCATGGTTAAAACACTCATTCCTTAACCAAACAAATGGAGACAAATTGTACATGTTTTTATTACTGAAATGACACTTAACACAACAAAACTAATACACGCCTTTCAGATCAGGTTTGTATCAGAGCTAGAGTTTAATCTCTGATGTTTTTGTGTGCAAAGATTTGTTTAACTTTTTGCAAGGGTTTTCATGCTTACTAGGCTCAAGCTTAAGAGAGGAGAAGGCAAATTGGTGGAAGTAAGACGTTCTAAAAGTGAGCCAAAGCAAAGGAGGGCAAGATTGCTACATTCTCCACCACCTAGTTCACCTCCAAAAGAAGCAGAAGAAGCTATAAGCATGCCTTCAGGAGAAGAAGAAACCCATGAAGAGGTGGATCCCAAAGAAGAAGAAAGAGTGTTCAGGAAAGCATTCCTTGACATGACTGAAATGGTGAGAGTATTTTATAAAGAAAGGAATGAAAGACTAGAAGGAGAAGGATCCAAACTTCACAAGGAAGGTCAAGGATCATCAGGAGGCCACAATGATGAAGATAAATCAAATAAGGGCAATGGAGGAAATGGAGGCAATGGAAAGTCACCATCCTCACCCTCATCATCATCATCCTCTACTTCATCTTCAGTACACCAGTCACACAAGTCAAAGAACACTGGTAAAAGTCATTTTCTAAAACTTGATGTTAAGTTTGAATTGCCAATGTTTAATGGTGAACTCAATGCAGAAAAGCTTGATAATTGGATTAGGCAATTGGAGGTTTATTTGAGAATTCAGAACCTTCATGATGATGATACCAAAATCCAATTAGCTTCATTGAGGATGGAAGGTACATCTCTTGTTTGGTGGGAAGTCAAGACAAAGGAGGAGATCAAAAAGCATGGTAATATTATTCTATCATGGACTGATTTCATTACTGCAATAAAACAATAGTTTTATCCATTAGCTCATATGCAGAAAGCCATAATGAACTGGCAAAATTTTAGACAATTGAAAGGACAAAATGTACAAGACTACACTCAAGAATTTAGGAGAAGAGCTTTCTTATTAGGGGTAGATTTGCAGAGTCAATATACTTTGTTCAAGTGCATAGGAGGCTTACATAGCTACCTAAGACATACTATTCTCATGTTTAACCCTAAAAGCTTAGATGAGGTTTGTGTGCAAACCACACATTTAGAAGCAAGAGGGAAAAACATTACTAACGAGAGTAGGAAGAAACCTTTTAAGGGTGAAAACAAAGAGAAGAACTCAAAAGGTAAGGGCAAAAAGAATTCATCTGTCGAGAAAGAGGGAGAGAAAGTGGTTTGTAAACATTGTTCAAGAGAAGACCATGAAGAGAAAAATTGTTGGAAATTACATCCTGAAAAAAGACCCAAGTATAACAATAACAAAGGGAAGCAGAAAAATGCAGCTACAACTCAATGTGACTTAGGAGAGGATTCAGGTGATGAAACTAAAATTACAGCCATGGGATTGAAGAACATGAAGGGGAAAGAAATTGAAACAAAACCCAGTACTAGTACTTCAAACTGTCACATACAAGCTCCAAATGAAGAAGAGAGAATTGAACTATTTCATGTGAGGGTCATATCCAAACATACCAAGATTGACACACTGTTTGACAGTGGGTCACAAGCGAACTTAATCTCTGAAGATTTGGTCAAGAAACTTAATCTTGAGACCATTCCACATCCAAAACCATATCCACTTGGTTTGATTTGTAAGGATGCAAATTTACAGGTTTCAAAGAAGTGCATATTGCGCTTTGCAGTGACTGCACATTTTTCTCACACAGTTGAATTAGATGTAGTTCCATTTGATATTACAGGTGTTGTGTTGGGCAGTCCTTACTTGTATGACAAGAAAGTTATCTTCCATTGTCGTGAGAACAAATACCATTTATTCAAGGATGGCAAGGAGTACATTGTTAGAGCACATCGTAAGAAGACAAATATTGCAATGGTAAATGTTGGACAGGTAAAGAGACTGGTGAATTCAAGTGAGATTTTTTTTTTTTCTAATGATTAAGCCTAAAGTTGATGTTAATCATGAGTCATTTGAAGATTGTGATCCTAATTTGAAATCATATTTATACGATGTAGTTGATGCACATCATGAGATGTTTCAGGAGCCAACAAGATTGCCTCCTAAAAGGGAGATTCAACATGAGATTTAGTTACAACAAGATTTTCCTCTTCCAAACATCGTCATGTATCGCATGTCAATAATGGAGAATGCTAAAATAAAGAGGCAAATCAAGGACTTGTTGGACAAGGGACTCATAAGGCCAAGCACTCTGCCATGTGGTACACCCATGGTCTTGATTTCGAAGAAATATGGGACTTGGCGCATGTGTGTCGACTTCAGAGCTTTGAACAAGATAACGGTAAAGAATTGATACCCACTCCCAAGGATAGATGATTTTCTAGATCAGCTGAAAGAAGCAAAGTTTTTCACTAAGTTAGATTTACAAAGTGGATATCATCAAGTAATAATTGCAAAAAGTGACATATGGAAGACTGCATTCAAAACTAAACAAGGACTCTTTGATTGGTTGGTTATGTCATTTGGTTTGTGTAATGCACCGATGACTTTCATGCGTGTTATGGATAATGTTTTGCATCCATTTCTTGGTGACTTTTTTATTGTGTATTTAGATGATATACTCATTTTCAGCAAAACAAGAGAAGAGCAAGTTTTGCATGTGAAAAGGGTGCTTGATGTTTTGAGGAAAGATAAATTATTTCTTAGGATGTCTAAGTGTGAATTTGGAAAGACTTCTCTAGTTTATTTGAGACACATTGTAGGAGGAGGTGAGTTGAGAATTGATCCTTCTAAAGTGGAAGCAATTGTGAATTGACCCACTCCCAATTCAGTAACCAAGGTAAGAAGTTTCTTAGGCGAAGCTCAGTATTGGAGAAATTTTATTGCGAACTTTTCTGCCATAGCAGCTCCTATGCATGCAGTGACAAGTGTGAAGAAAGGCTTCCAATGGGGAGGAAAAAAGCAACAAGCTTTTGAAGCTTTAAAAAACAAGATCAGTTCAGCTCCGATCCTTGCATTATTGGATTTGAGACAGCCATTTGAGATACAAACCAATGCTAGTGATTATGCCATGGGTGCAGTAATTTTGCAGCATGGTAAGCCTATCGCTTTTCATTATGAAAGTTTCAATGGTGTTGTAACTAATTATCCTACATATGACAAAGAGTTGTATGCATTGGTACAAAGCGTCAAGAAGTGAAAACACTACTTGATGGGTAAAGAGACGATTATACATACTGATCATCAACCATTACAGTACTTGCAGTCGCAAACAAAATTGTAGCAATCACGACATTTCAGGTGGATGGGATTTCTTCAACAATTTCACTTGGTTATAAGGTACAAGAAAGGTATTTTCAATAAAGTTGTTGATATGCTTTCAAGGCCAATTATAAGTGCTTCTACTTTTCTTAAAAATGATTCTATTGTACATGAGTGTTACATAGAACAATATGCATCTGATGTTGATTTTCAAGATGTGTATGCTAGTTTGAGTGAAGGGAATCAAGTTGGGGAAAATGATTATCACATGCATAACAATTTGTTGTTTCATTTGGGCAAGCTTTGTATACCACAAGGAGAGAGACTTAGTGTAATGAGAGAGGCTCTTTTGTCTCTTATTGCTAGACACTTTGGGGTAAGAAAAATAGTGGCGCATCTACAGAGGTATTGTTATTGGCCTCACATGATAGATAGTGTGTCACGTTTTATAAGAGGTTGTTCTATGTGTGCAACAAGCAAGCCTAGCAATAGGAATCTTGGGTTGTACACACCACTACCGGTACCATCAAGGCCATGGGAGAGTGTCTCCATGGAATTTGTTGGAGGTCTACCTATGTCAAGAAAACAACATGATTATATTTATGTAGTTGTGGATAGATTCAGTAAAATGTGTATACTTATGCCATGTAAGAAAACCATTACTGCTGAACAAACTGTTGAACTTTATTTTCAACATATATGGGTTCATTGTGGGTTTCCAATTTCTATTGTTAGTGACAGGGATTCCAGGTTCGTTGGAAATTTTTGGTCCAATCTTTGGAAGATGATGGACACAAATTTGAAAAAGAGTACTGCTTTTCATCCGCAAACTGATGGCCAAACCGAGGTGGTGAACATAACCGTTGTGCATCTATTGAGAGGATATTGCAACAAACATCCCAAGTTGTGGGATGAACAACTGCATTACATTCAACATGCTTACAACCGTGTCAAGCACTCTTCTACAAATACTTCACCTTTTGAAGCCTGCTTTGGGTATTTGCCAAAATCGCCATTAGACTTCATTTTTGAGAAGGATGTTGCAATTGATGGGCATAGTGATATTAACAAGGCTCAAAATTTCATTGAGAAAATTCAGATTATTCATCAACAAGTTCAAGAACAGCTTGAGAAGAGTCAAAGCAAATACAAGGAGAGGCATGACAAACATAGAGTTGATCACAAGTTTCAAGAAGGAGATGAAGTGTGGTTGCACATAACCAAAGAAAGGATGCAAGGAGAAGGTACAAAGCTCAAGCCCATTCGTTATGGTCCATTCAAGATCATTAAACAAATTGGTAATAATGCATTTCAACTTGACTTGCCTTCATATATGAAAATGTATTCTGTTGTCAATGTGGACAATTTACGTTTGTATGAGCGTCCTTTGATTGATGATCAAGGGAGTGATATTCAACCGCCATCTATAGAAGATCTCTCGCTAGAATTTCTGGATGAGCTCAAGGAGGATTCCATCCTTGACAGGAGGACACATACTTCTTAGAGGGGAAGTGTTGATTATCTTTGAATTGGGCTCAAGGGCAACAAACCAAGTAAGGCAAAATGGATGGAAGTGGAAAAGGTGAGGGAGATGTAACCTCATCTTTTGAACTGGTAATTAAAGTCTTTTGGGGTCCAAAAGCTTCCCAGTGGGGAGGTGTGATCAAGATATCATGTGTTATGCTCAAAACTGAAAGTGCTCAAAACATGACTGAACCTGAGCGACTGAAAAGGTCTCATCGTTGTGATTCCGGCGCCGTGAATGGTTCGGAAAACTGATGTCGTATGAGGAAGATATCGCGTTCTGTCCGTTTTTTCAAATAGCAAAATTTTTGTGACTGGGATGCCTAGTCAGCAGGAAGGTACAATCGGCAGGTGGTATATTCATGGAATATTCTATTTTCCTAAGTTAACAGTATTTCGACACATGGCATGTTGTGGATCGTTGATCTGAGATGTGTTTCTGACCGTTGATGTGTTTTGAAACAGGTCATTGGATGAGCAACACGTGGCAAGCTCGGAGGCTGCCACATGTCCTCAAGAGGTTGATATAAAATTTTATTGGAGTCTAGGTGGGGTCGACCCCGTGACCTCCATAGTGCCCGCAAAGACCTCCGACCAATCCGCCTAAAACATGTTTCTCATGTCTCCCACATTCATTTGTGGTTTAAATGTTTTATATATTGAGGGGAAGGGGGGGGGGGTGGTGGGGACCTCCAGCGGTCCCAACCTGTTGGCGGCCCCAACATTATTGGTCACATGATATGTATAAAAGCGTGGCAACAAAATTTATATGTACCTGCAACAACAAATACTTCAGCAGCTAGTGGACGAGATCACATGTTGTGGTGATGTTAAAACTGCAAGAAGACGGTTGTATAAACTGTAACCTCCGGCGGTAAATATCGCGTTCACATGCGAGGAGTTAACTGCAACATGATGGGTTTTATAATCTGTGACCTCCGACGAGATCAAAGCCATCACATGCGTGGAATGAAGACTGTCACCGTGGCGGTTTCGGAAACAGTTTTTGGAACGTTGTTTAACTCCAGGTTCCGGTCCTCTATTGTGCGGAGATTCAAACAGTTAATGCAGATTTAACAGCGGGGGGTCAATATGTGACCACCTTGCCCAAACTATTTTATGCCTATCCAAACGGTCTTCAGGTGGAATTGGAGCGCGCCCTAAATTTAGGGCTTTTTAAAAAAAATTAGTCACAGTTAAGTGCAGTCCCCACTTTTAGTGGAACTTTTCTAGTTGACATTGGGAAAATTGCATTGGGAGGTCAATTTTCGACCAATTTGGGTGAAACAAGAGTCTACCTAGACTAATTTGAGCATCCTGGAACCATTGGTGCAGAGAAAACAACCATTAGAGGCCTGTAAACACATGTAATTTTCAATTTTGAGCATAATGACAAAGAGGGACATGCCATTGGGAACTGGACTAGCAGATGTAGCCTAGGAGGGGTGAATTGCTTCATCATGCCTACTATGCAAAACTTATGTGTGATTGTGTTTCTATGTTATACACTGTTGTTCAGTGTTTTTTAGGCTTATTTTCATGCTTAAAGTTCACAAATTAATTTATGTTTCATGGTTAAAACACTCATTCCTTAAGCAAACAAATGGAGACAAATTGTACATGTTTTTATTACTAAAAGGACACTTAGCACAACAAAACTAATACACTTCTTTCAGATCAGTGTTATATAAAATGTTAAATAATATATATATATATATATATATATATATATATATATATATATATATATATATATATATATATATATATATATAATGCCATCTTAATTAAAAGAGTAATCAAAATATTGATGTTTTAGATATTATAAGGGCATTTTTTATTTAAATTGTTTTTTTCATAAAGGGTAGAGTTTATAGGTGCAAAATAACAAATCGTGATATAAATCATTTTATCATTAATGTCGGAGATTTCAATCTAGATGTATCAATTGAGGGGGTCTATCTTAAGTTGAGTTGAGTGCGAGGAGAAACATACTTTTTTATATAGCAAGTCATTTCTCCAATTCCTTTGTGAGAGGATTTTTTGTTCCATGTTGACCACAAAATGAATCCATCTATATGAGGGAACTTAGACTCATCATGTTCACAAGTTTTGACTAACAAAAATTATATCAATTTCACTCATAATCCAAATTAATATAGTACCTTTACATCATCGAAAGACATGATAGTTCCAAAAGAGAATGAATGTTCCAAATCCATATTTATTACTCTCATTTTGGTTTCTATCCCTAATAATATGTTTCCTATTTCTAATGATTGCATGTTTTCCTTCCCTTATGGATTCAATTACTTTTTGAACCTCCTTCCTTAATTCAACTTGATCTACTAGAATGAGGTCCTCGTTTATAAAGATTCATATCCATTTTAGGCTTGGAGATTTATTGAGTATGCCAAATTTATGGTCATAAGAGCTTACTCTAACATGGATTAGTATATCTTTACGCTTGAGTATCTTTCTCCTAACTTTCTTGCTTATAGGAGACAAGTTTCGATTTGTGGCTTATCTTTTAGTTATTCTTTGACTCTTTCTAATGTGTCCTTCTCTTTCTACTTGTTTATGATGGCAATTATAAGATTCGGGGCTCTTTTATTATGTTCATGATCTAAATCAATTAGCTTGTTCATTTCCTCTTTGGTGAGTTTGATGTCTAATTTATTTTATGTATTAATTAGGGCTAATTTTTTATTTAGTTTTTCTTTCTACTCTTTCATCTTGTCTCTCAAGGTGCAATTTTCTTCAACCATTGAGTGTTTCTCTATTTTCCACTTCTTGTAGTCTATCTTTCATTTTGTGCATTTCAATTTCAAATCCTATTATTTTACTTTCTAACAATTTGAATTTGTTCTCAAGCATTGTAGCTAATTCTATTTTATGCTCCACTTTTCTCTCCTCTCCTTTTTCTACTACATCAAAATGATCATAAAGGCTTTCAAGGGTGACTTTGTTTGGCCTCCTCTTACTAGGTTGAGGTTTTGACATATGTGGTGAAGTACTCATAATTTTAGAAACTGAAGTATACATAATATATATATATATGGATCATATACACCTAGGTTATGAGTGGTGAAGTATATTCATAGATCTTGCAAGTAGATTGTTCAATATTTATTATCGGTGTAATGTTATTAAAAAGTGCACCACAAATTATTCAATTTCAATACTCGCACTACAAACTTCATTGCATTAAAATGTCATCATAAGGAATTCATCGCACCATAGATCACAGAGTTTATATTGTAATCACCACAGGGTTTAGAAGATAACATAGCATATAGGAATGGCCATAGAGATAATCCTAAAATTGTCACAGATTGTCGTCGGTTCAATAGTGATCACTGCATATGTGGGTCGCCATAAAGACAACCCTTAAATCATTCTGGATTGTCGTCAATTTAGTAGTGATCACCGTAGATATCGATTGCCACAAAATCAACCCTAAAATCATCTTGGATTACCGAAGAGTCAAGAATATAGTTGTTGGTTCACTATCATATAGACTCAATCTTTGTTACCAGAAACACGAAATGAGAAATGACAACTAAACAAGAAATAAAGTTCGGAGATTTTACATTCAAGAAACGAAAAGAGAGAAAAAACCAAAATAAATATGAAAAATATCAATAAAACATTCAACATTAATGTTCATTATTTATATAAATGAAATTATAACAATCACAAAGAAAAGTGTATAATATTTCTTTATAAAAAACCTATCAATATTTAATTTAAGTCTTATCTATCCCTATCCCTTATTGCAATTTTCCCCTTTATGCCCTTTATTTAGATTCAATCAAAATTCCGAGAACATTAATTACGCTGTAAAGCGTTCTTATTTGAAAAAAACTCACCTCAATCGCCACCTGTATTATTGTGTACCCTTGATTTAAATGTTAGACGATTCAATTAATATTTACCTTCCGATTGAAATTTGTTATTAATCGGTTACAGAAAACAGTTTTAGATTCTTCATCAAATTGGAAAAATGTCAGGAAATGTCCCCGAAGTCTTTTTGGCAGACCGGTAACTCTGCAAATCTCGAGTGATTATGGTTAGAACACTGATCTCTATGCAAAGCTGAGAGGGTAATTTATTGAATCTCCTGCTGAAACCTTCTACGCGTAACGCAATCAAGAAAGTTTGAGACAGTGAGCTCTGTGGGAAGCAAAGATATCTCTAAAGAATGTATGGCCGATATGGCAGGGGTTCAGTTTCCGACCTTTGAAGCTAGGTATTTAGTGTACTGACTATTTTCTTTCATCCGCCTCTTCAAAATTTGACTGTGAAATACCATTGTACATCATTGAGTTTTTAAAACTTCGCCGTGGGATTGATAACGATTTAAAATTGTTTGCCCTACTGGACCCTGGTAGCATAGACTTGGTGAGTTTAAACAGTTGTATCTTTAAAGAGAAAAATCCGTTTCTAGTTGAATCTTCGGTTTTTTCCTCTCTCCTTAGAGAAATCGCCAGCAAATTTTTGAATTTCAGGACTCGGTTATTTCTATTTTGAGTTTTATTTGTGTAATATTGACAGTCTTCTATTCCAAATTTTATTTGTGTAATATTAGCAATGTTCGCCATATACCCGTGAAGAAAGCTTAAAGATTATATAATTAAATGGGTTTTCATATATATTAAATAACATGCACCTTTATTGGGACAACTAGTAATTGTGAATGATAGTGCACCAACGATTTTGGAAATGCAAAATAAAAACCAAATTGGTCTCTCCAATATAAACATGCCTTCCATGGAAATTTTCAAATCACAATGCAACAATCATCTTCCTAAATTAATGGATAATAACCCAGACTCTCAGTCATATATATGTATCTTGGTAAAGCGGTAATAAGACCTTCGTCGAATCTGGCAATGTTAATCTGCGAATGTTAGTCTTATCTTAAGCAATTAGTATCCCAGAGTTTATTTTAATGAGTTGACTTATCGAGTAGTTTAATTTAATTGGTTTAATGGGATGACTTATGGGCCTTGTATTGAGCAGATTTTTAATAATTATCATAAATTGGGAAATTATAATTTTAATTGAATGAATATCAACCATTTGAATGTTTTGAAGATTTTATAGAGATTAATTAAATTTATTTTACTTAGTTAAAATATTATCATATTTTAATTAATAAAGTTATTTTTATTTTAAGCAATTTAAACATTTTTATTTTTTAATCTATATTGTTATTTTTATCTTAAACAATTTATATGTTTGTAGTATAAATAGGTGTGTTTTTGCAGTTTTTACTATGTTAGTAGTATAAATAGGTGTTTTTTTTTTTGTAGTTTTTTTAGTAATTGGTGAAAATTAGAGAAAATATTATTTTATATAATTCATATGACAATAGTATAAAGGGTTTTTTTTGGTTGTATATGGCAGTAGTATACAAATTTGTTTTTAGGCAGTGTTTTTAGTAATTGGTAAAAAAAATATATATATATAATATTAAGTTGTTGAATATCTATAATTTAAATGTTTTGGAGCTTTTGTAAGGGTTCCAATCCATTTTCTGTAGTAAAAAATACAATTTAAACAATAAACAATATCATCTTTTAATCTATATTGCTATTTTTATCTTAAGCAATTTATATGGCAGTAGTATAAAAAGGTGTTTTTTTTGGGCAGATTTTTAGTAATTGGTCAAAAATGGAAAAAAATATAATTTCTCATAGTAACACATTAATGTTCATGTATTTTTATTGTTGTCACAAAAATTAATGTTCATTTCTTTTAAGTAGCCATTGAGTTTGTTCTTGTCTTTTTAATGTTATGATGTAAATTAATGTTCATTTATTTTCAATGATATGAGGTAAATATTATAATTACACATTGAGGTTTATGTTGGATTATTTAAATGATGTAATTAGTTTTTTTTTTTTGAAATTTTTGAAAAATGAAAAATGTATGGTTAATCAAGAGGAAAAATGATGAAATTATTTATGTGTTTATCAAGAGATTTTATAAGTTATTTCATTAAATACTTAAGTTATACCATAGATGAGCTGTTATTCTTTGTGGTTTTGATGTAATTATTTTTTTCCCATTGAAAATCTGTTTTTTGGTACTTAGATACTTATGGTTCTTAGAGAAGAAAGGCTTGTTCTTGAATGATGATATTACATCTTAGGACCAAAGAACTGATACATATCTAAAAATGATATTAATATATGTAGTTGTAACCAAATTATGTAACTGACTTGTAGTTGAGCATTTCCTCTATACTACTCTTTCCTACCTGCATGACATTTCCTCTATACTATTTTTCCTATGTTACTGCTTTACAGCGTTTCCTTTACAACATATGGTGCAATTGCTAGGTAACTTGCCTTATTTATGCGATGGGTATGATAATACCTTGTTATTCTTAAAATTTATAACCACCTACCCTGCATAGTGTTCCGCAAAATCTGCATATATGGCGTATGACCATTTATATTAGTTTGGTATTTAAATAAAGCTGAGAGGTGATTAAAATTTTTTAGTTTATGGGATTATGAGTTTTTGTATTTTAGTATTTTTTTTATTCAAATTGATAATGAGTTGGTTTAATTTTTAACAATCTCATTTATGTTTTTATAATTTTTTCGATATTTTTAAAGGCATCATATTTCAAAATAAAATGTTTTTAAATAAAATGTTTTTAAGATTCCACTATGTGAGATATACAAAATGTACATACTCTTTCTTCCTAAATTTTTTTAGATTTTTTTTACCATTTTGTTTCACCCAAAAATTGATGCCAATTGATTCTTAATTTAGCAATAAAAACCTTTACCTTCCTCAAAATAAAATAATATTAACTCCAATATACTCTTTTTTATTAGATAAAAATCATATAATCCAAAGTAATATGGGTTTGATCTGAAAAAAACAAATTCACGGCTAGCTCCACATGGTTCACTCACAACTTTCCACTTCATTGTGATCACGTGGTTTGAAGATCGAACGATGGAGATCTACCAAATTCGATCCAACGGTAAAGAGAATTAAGGTTCAAAAGGTTTAGGGAATTCACTCTTTCATCCTGGCATTTCGCTCAACGACCCTGCCGCCCTTGCTCTGCTCTGCAATGCATTTGTGCTTCTGTATCGCCATGTCTCCTTAGGTCTGTTCCTTGATCTATTCGGCCCTATGGTTGGGAATCACACCAGATCAGTTCGAATCACGACCTACTGTAGGAAAAAGGTATTGTATGTCTGCTTCTTACTTCATCTTATCAGTTCCTTGGGCGTTAACAGCTTTGTGCTTTCTTCTTGCAGGTGGCTTTCTTATACGCCTGGCGTGTAATATATCTCACTCAATGGAGATTTTTTTTACGTAACTTCTTCTTCTATCCTTACACTTCTAATTGATAAAAGCATGACTAAAGGATTATAATCAGAATTTTAACTGAGAGGTCGAACAACAAACACCAGAATTAAAAATGGAATCAATTGAAGAGGGGGAGAAATGAACTCGTTTAAAGAGAAACAAAATCAAGCTTCTCAGAAAACCATTCGTTTCGGAACCGACAGCATTTATTTTTGGAAAAACTCGTTTCATGGACTGAGAAACGAATACGCCCGTTCCATTTCTGGTAACGTATTACCTGGTATATTACACTACATTGTAAAGTTCAATATTGATCACCGTAGAGTTCATACGATGTAAGTGCACCACATAGTTAAATTCCAACACCGCAGACTCACAATGGCGCAGTCTCTAATTAAAAAAAATGGAATGGGGATCACACTACATAATCAATACATGGTATATTGCATTGCACCGCAGAGTTCATGAGATACATCATAGAGTTCAGAATTCATAAGATGCCCAGTAAAAGATGCACCACATAGTGCAGAGTTCATAAGCCCACCGCAAAGTTCAAATTCCATAAACCCGCCACAAAATTCAATTTGCTATTTTTATTAATAAAATTACAAATAATGGTTTCACTCAATATTCATATCATATCAAAACAAATAAATAAAAATGTCCAAATTCATAAGATTTATAACATATCAAAACAAATAAATAATAATGGAATAATGGAATTTAGAGATGTTATAATGCGTAGGGGAAAAAACATACTGGCTATTGGCTTCAGAACCAACAGACTCACTGGCGGGCATGCATGATAGAACTCACTCCAAGGCTGGCGGGATAAATAGCATTAATAAAGATCAGGTTGTGCTTTATCCTACCCACAGGGAAATCTGTCCAATAGATGGTTTTTTCAGGGTTTCTAAATATTTCTTCCTTTAGCTAAGGTATTAGACTTAGTGGGCTAAGATAGACGAAGTATGAGATTGGCTTTATGAAGACTACTTATTTCTCTCTTAATGTTGAATATTTTGACTAAGTTAAATTACATAAAAATAAAATAATAATAATGTAATATAATGTAAACATTTTCACTCGTCAAAATAAAATTAAACAAAATAAAAATAATCCTATAAAAATAAAATAAAAATAATCCTAAAAAAATAAAAATAAAAAAGACCCATGATATTCATGTAAAATGTAACTTATTTAAATGAGAAGTTAAACCAATCTAAATCCATCTTAACTTTGGATTTATCAATGGATCAAATATCTTAATATGAAAACCTCTTTTACAGTGAAAATAGATAGATTCAGAGTTAACATCAAAACAAATAAATAATTATTATTTATATTGTAACCATGATAGTATAATTTTTATTTATTATTTATTATTTATTATTATTATTATTTTAAATTTCATAGAGCCTTTCTATTTTCTATTTATCAAAAAGCAGGTTGCTATACAAATACTAATGTATGTAGTAGCCTCAACCTACAGGAAGGAAACCAGGTCTGTTGATGAGGGAATTAAAAGCCATCTAGTATTGGATTTTTTTTTCCCTTCTACTTGCAGCTATAACTACTTTACTATGCTCATAAAAGTTAGAGTTTAAACAAAAGCCATTAAAACTTGCCACAAAAATCATTTAAAACTATTAAAAGCAAATATCACCCATTTGGAGCTGGGTCTTTTGCCTGGATCTAGGCATCTCTACTTGCTGCATTCCTTGAAGTTGACGTTCAATCCTCCGGATTCTTGCCGAAGCATGATACTGAGACATGACAATTTCTCAGACATGACAATTTCTAGGATTTCGTGTTGACCACAATTCCAAAACCACTCAAGTAAGTTTCTCTATTTCGATGGTCTTTGCTGACACATTTGAGTTTCCAATAGGTGTTAACAGATTGATGGAATATTAAACATATAAAAAGTAATGAATTTTAACTAATAAAGTATAATTAGAAATAAGATTTATTTATTTATTATTATTTTTCTCTGTATTTATTTTATTTTTAACTCCATCTTCATCAACATGTCGAGATACATCACCCCAATTCCAAGGAATTGAATCGTTTAACCAAGACCCCATGGACTAGAAATAAGAAAATTTTATATATAAAGAAAGGTGTGAAATATAAATATAATATAAATAGTAATTATAGATCAAGATCTATTTTACCATGTAAATGGAAATAATGATTCATGTTCATAACCATCATGTTTTACATCTTCATATTTAAATTTTAATTAATAAACATATAAAAACTTAATACACTCTTTCTCTCTCTTTCACATTTTAAAGAAAAATTAAAAATAATAATAATAATACACTTCAAAGAAAAATGTTAAGCCCATATATATCTAGCTATATGTATTATCAATTTTTTAACAAAATTAAAAATAAGAATATTTGTGTGTGTATATGTGTGAAATTTATATAAATATAAACAATATTACTGAGAATGAACATAGATCCATCTTAATTCATGATCTATCGTCTAGAGGAATCAAATCTCATGAGAAACATTTTTCGTGTTTTGCATTCAAAGAAATATTTGCACCTTGAGAGGTTTGATCTCTCTTACCACTTGCTAAATCCAAAGTTGTGATGGATCTATGCTAGTACAATATTGTGTATGTATGATAAAATCAAGTATATTATAGATAACTTTTTTATAATACTTTTATTGATATAAAATCTCCTACTCATATAAACAAATACAAAACCCTTTTGCTAGATCCTAAAGGGTATTTTGTTTCATGGATTGAAGGGTCCATATAGTAAAATAATGCATTAAAAACAAATTTATTACCACATCCTATCACAACTACATAATTATTAATTATAAATTAAGATCTATTTTACCATATGAATTAAAATAATGATCCGTATTTGTAACGATTAAATTTCATAACTTCATATTTAAATTTAATTAATAAGCATATAAAAACTTAATACTTACCATAAACTATTTTTCTAAGTTGTATGTGTGTGTGTGTACTTACTACAAACTATTTTTCTAAGTTGTATGTGTGTGTGTGTACTTACTACAAACTATTTTTCTAAGTTGTATGTGTGTGTGTGTGTGTGTTCAGGGAAGTAGGGTCCTTGAATATCGGGAATTTGTAAATGACCAAACAATGGAGGCTTTGAACTTCCACATCTAGCTCGTTTTCATTTAGTATATATGCTTCATGAGCTTATGACACTTTTGAGAACAACTACCAAAAGGAAGTCTCTTTTTCGAGTTGCGTTTATGCAATCTTGTTGAGTTGAATGAACATACCTTATTAGGACCTCATTATATTTTCATTAATGGAAATACAATTTTTTTTTTCATAATCAATGATATGCATATCACATTAAAAATTAAATTATAAAATTATAAAACGTATTAAAGAATAATGAGGAGCACATATATATGTATTGTGGATTTTAACTAAATTAAAATATACATCTATATATAGAGATGTGAAATTTATATAAATATAAATAATATTATTAAGAACCAACATATATTCATCTTAACTCCAAATTTACCAAGCAAGGAAAGGAATCAAATATCTACATGTGTGTTATAGGTCATTTTGTCACATCTGGTTAATAGGCCTACAAACCATATCAATCAACATTTGTGAACGTCTTGTCATCATCCCTACACAAAGCCCTAAGCATGGCCTTTCCAAAAAGTCTGAGTTTTTGGGATTAACTACTCAAAATCAATGTTTTTAACCCTAGCGCACCATGTGCCTTTAGTCACATGCGTTCAATGTTGGTTTATCCTTTTGGTTGCTCCCTTATGCAGGTGTGATGATTCTAGAAATTCGGGAAAATTAAAAATATTTCCGAAGCTTCCTCTTCCAAAAGCTTCTAGGGGTTGTTTTAACCATTTATCATGGATAAGAAGCTTGAATCCTATCTGATCTTACCTTGGAGACTTCACCTCTTATCCTCTGAGCTCCTCCTCCCTTCATATGTGGATCTTAAGCCCATTATGGTAAATCCTAAACTACCCTACCTCTCCTATAAATTTACTTCCATCCATAACATTAGGGTTGGCTTTTGGAGATTGATTATGCCCTTATGATGTTGCCTTGAACCAGAATGAGACATCATCTTCATGCAATAGGGTGACATTGAGGTGTGCTTTGTGAGAAGGAAGGACAAGTCAACTTAGGGAGACATCTACAAGATCGACTTCTATTTATGGTTGTAAAATCTCTCCTATTTCTATTAATACAAAGAGCATCTTGTTTTCCGTGTTGTATTATGTTTACCTTCATGTATTTTAATGCCCCATTGATTAATTGAATAGAGTGATTGAATTACGCTACGTAGATGTTGTAGGTCCTTGGCTTGTTTTGTTTGTATGTGCATGTTCTAATTATAATATCTGGAGCTACAATTGGAGCTCACTGCAAGCAAGGAGGAAAGCAAAGCTTGTGATGGATTCCAAGTAGGCTTCTCTCCCATTCTTCAATTTCTCTAAGGAAAACTTTATATTCTTTGTCTTTTGTTGTTATAGACCATTCCACTAGGTCTAGAAAAATTAGTTTTGTCCACAATTGTAAATTATGCATAACAAATTGGTGACTCCACTAGGGACTGATTTCTTTCCTTGGACGTGGTTTCCTTCACCTGAGCACCCTTTTCACCTCTTGAACCAACCTTGATTTCCTCACTCATATCTTCATTGGTCCTAGGAAAACCCTTCTTTGAGCTTGATTTATTTTTTTATGTTGTAATTTGGTTAGATATACCTCAGCGCACCCCCTGGTTTGGAGATAGAGCGCTTCAACGCACCTTCTCCTTCTTTATACTTTCGTTGTAGAGAATTAGTGCCTGTTCTGCACCTGCGATGATCCATGTAAGATGCAAAAAATTACATTTTCTTGCTTTTCTCTCTGATCTAATTTGTTCTAGCTTGTTTTTCTTATGTCTTTGAGTGTGTCCTTGTCTTTATAAAGCCAATCCCTTGTGTGAAATTGTGTGTTTCTTCTTTCATTTTTGAAAAAAAATGTGTAAGATTGTTAATCGCCTTTGGGCGTCGTCTCTTTTGATCTTTGGAAATCTCACCAAATTTCAGTTGATTTCTCCGTTAATGAAATCTTAGATCGCAATTGATTTCATTGGGTTGCATAATTTTTGTGAAATTTTTTTTACTTACAATTGAATGGTTCTTTTATTGCATTATTGAAAGAAGGTATTGTTTTTCATATGTAGTCTTGTTATATTGTTTGCCAATTTGGAATCATCCTTTGTTTGTTTTGAAGAATTCTCTTGTATAGATGACATTTGCATAGTTATAATAATCATTTTAATTACAGGAAAGAATGTTGTGCATAGGTTACATTTGCATATTTTTCCCGGAAATTGTTCATAGATTAAATTACATGGTTTGGCATCTTTTAAGACTTTGAATTCCATTGGAATAGTGAAGTTGAGGAGATTGATTATTGCATCACTTGTTTGTTGCATTATTGATTGATTTCTTCTTCCCCTACTTAGTTAGGCCTTTAATTGTTAAAAGGAAAATGAAAAGAGTTATTTTTATCATATTAGTTGCATCATAGGTGTGTTCAAGTGACATCGAGTTTTGAGCATTGAAATTTAAACATAATTCAAGATAAAATCTAAAATTTAATAAATCAAACGAAGGAGCATTTTTCACACTAACATAAACATTTAGAGGTTTAGGCTAGAGACGTGTTCCGACATCTTTAAGTGTAGGAGTTGTAGTTCTTTGTCAGCATTGCATTCCGGGGGTGATATCTCGTTCCACGTACGCAAGTGTATAGGACCGTTCTTCATGTACCTTCAGGGTATATTGGATGCCACTCCACGCATGAAAAGTATATGGGAATGCTCTCATAATACGGTTACACATTACAAAACACTACTACAGATTGCGCTTCCACGTACTTCTATGTATATTTTGGAAGTCCCCTATAGGTTGTTATCCCGCCATAGGTAACCGATTCAGTCGCCTTGTACACTTTGATACCTCGAACATAGTGTGAAGGGAGATTTCTTGCCCATATGTAAACCCTTGGTTCTCCAAGGTGGTATATTGCAGTTCATAGTTGCTTGGTAAACCCTTTTTCCTAGTAACCCATCTGTTTTATTTTGTGTCTTTAATTTCTAAAATCAATTAACTGACCGTTGAACAACATCCTCATTGTGGAACAACTCCTTAGTGGATATTAGGTTGAGACTAATGGTGAAAATTCCCAATTATACCAATCAAATAAACCCCTCCGACGGGAGTCCGAGTCCTTTTCCTTCTTTTGGAAATATTGGTGCTCCTTATATGGCAACGTTGTCCCTTCCTGAATTTACCATTGGTCTGTCGATCTGGTTGTTTTCGACGCCTATGATTCTGAATGTCCAAACTGCTCCTCAACCAAGTTCTACTCCACCTGAACAACATAAACCTCTAGTTGATCCTAAAGTTGACCATTTTCCTTCTTCACATGTTGTTTATTCATCCCTTTCTTCATCTTCTTTTGGTGAAAGTCTTGATCCTAGTAACCAAAAATCTAAGAAGAATAAGAAGGAAAGGATGAAGAAGAAGAAGCAAAATAAGTAGGGGGAAACTAAGAAACCATTGCTTCCAACACAACTAGTATGGAGAAACCTTCCAATCAACCCCGTAAAGTGAAATTCCCTCGCATGCTTTGTAAGTATTATCACCTTCTAAGAGATTGTACTGGTATTCCACAGGT
The DNA here is from genome assembly GCA_034641835.2 of Pinus albicaulis. NCBI lineage: Eukaryota > Viridiplantae > Streptophyta > Pinopsida > Pinales > Pinaceae > Pinus > Pinus albicaulis. Next base: position 632,460,022 of record CM076579.1, read on the forward strand.
GTTAGAAGTGTGGTCCATAGGCTCACATCATCTTTTGTCATCAGCCTCTGGAGATCATGTTGGTGACAAAACATCAACTAGTAATAGTAAGATGCATAGGAAAAAGGGTAGAGTTAAGTTTCTCTGTAGGTTATTGAATGGAATCACCCCATTCACATTTTTCCTTATATGGATGAAGCCTCAAAAGTGTTAGAAAACCTTACAACATCTCAAACTCATCTTATGGCTGGTTATCACAAGTTTTGTCCCAATCCTCCACTAGTTGATGAAGTGATTGATCAGAATCTATCTCCAGTAAATCCACTCTCTCTAAACGTGAATCCCATGAGTCTGTTCCTGACCAATCATTGGTTGAGAAAATGGTTGACTCGATTCCAATTTCAGTTAATCGTACCTTTCCCATACAAAGTGAATTTCATACCGCTAGGGTTCTTCTCGTTTCTTCAAGTTCTAATGAATTAGGGGAAAAACCTATTGTTCCAATGGTAAAGGAGGACAATCCTCGTGTTCCCATGTCACAGGGGGGAAATACTCCCGTTCCCATAGCACAAGGGGGCATTTTTCTTATTCCCACAACACGCCCTCCAAGTAGTATGGTCACTTCCTTTGATTGGAGTTTACTGGTAGGATATCATCTTCCTCCTCACGTGCCCTTCCATATAATAGTACAAGCTTATAATATGCCCATATCTGGCACATTCATCAAAAAAGGTGAATTTGTTAGTATTATGTCTTCAAGTGCTTGGTAAGCCTTCGGTTCTTCGCAGCTTGTGCCCGTTACCCATTTTTTGTTGGCCTTTAACAGAGGAACCAATCAACCGTTAGGGATCCTTCCTCAGTTGCCTATTACTTTGGGAGGAAAGACTTTTTATATTGATGTGATGGTAGTACAATGTACTTTGGAATTTAATTTACTCCTTGGGTGTGATTATGTTTATGTCATGGGATCTCTTGTCTCTTCACTCTTTCGTGTGATGTGTTTCCCGCATGATGGAAGAAGTGTGACCATTGATCAACTTTCATTTGTTGATCCTAATTTGACTCTAAATCAACCAACATCCCTAAATGGACCTTATATGCAAGTGGTATCTCCCTTGCCACAGGTTAATTATGAGGCAACATGTCCCATGCCCGTACCTATCGATGAATATGAGTGTTTCACTATTTTTTCTTCTTCTTTTGACCTAGATCTAGTAGGTGATATGGTAAATTATTTACTAAGGACATTGGAGTTTTATCTTTCCATTAGATTGCTTGAAACCTTTCAGATCATTATTCTTCCATCTAATGAGAACCTCTTGGAAGACATGTCCTCCTAAAGGTCATGATCAAGGTTCTATGAGCATAGTTCTTTTTCTTATGTCAAGCTTGTTAAAAATTGAAACAAGGACCCATGAGAATAGTTCTTTTACTGTGTCAAGATCATAAAAAAAATTAAATAGATCCCCTTTAATTTGATTGATCAAGGAGGATCTTGCTTCAGTGCAGATCGACAGTGAGGTCTAGTTAGCTCCAGTTTGTCCGATGTCCAGTTCAGTCTTCAGATCATCATGTCCTCCAGTATTCCAGATGAAATTTACTTCGTCATGGTTGAGTTGGATGTCATGGTTAAAAATGTGGTTCGAACTTGGTTGTGTGTGGTATTCTTGTGGTGACATGTACCTAAATCCTAAGTGGTGTAAGTCTAAAGCTATGGTGGAATTATGTAAAGGTTCTAAGTCCAAAGTCTAAAACCTAAGGACTAGACCTAACACCTAACACCTAACACCTAAAACCTAAGACCTAAGTTCTAATGCAACCATGCAATATTGTAAAACCTATGGTGTTAAAACCTAGCGCATTACATTAAAAACCTTACCATGTATTAACCTTTCGTGTTTATGTATCAAACATTGTAATAAAAAAAAACCCAAAGTCTAAAACCCACAACAGCTAACCATCGGATTAAACCACATCGGAACTGTTGGCATGTGAACAGGTGTAGAAACCGTGACAGAACTGTTGGCATGTGAATAGGTGTAGAAACCGCGACAAAACTTTTAGCATTAACCGCAGTACTTAGACTGTGTCGAAACCGCCATATATGTGAACAGGCAAACAAACCGTGGAGTTAAACAACAACTGTCGGGAGTTACCATGGACGAAGACCGTAACCGCCGGGATCACCACATATCACGTGAATAGGTGCCAATAGTTAATGTAGCCAGAATCGTCGGAGCTGACTGCAGATGTAGCCGTCGGATGAGTTGTCACATGAAACCATTTTGCTCATCCGCGCCGTTAGCTGACCGTTAGGGATAAGTTTTATCCTAAATTTATATTTTGGGTTTTTTATGATAATGCGCAAGGTGTAAAGGTTATCCACCATATCACTTATCTTCTAGGTGTCACCATATTATAAGACCGAGACCTAAACACCCTTAGTTGCTTAACAACCATAATAAACTTGGCCAAAGGAGTTCGAGACCTGAACATCTATTTAACTCAGCCTTTTCACATGATGAAGACATGGAGAGATAGAGTGACTTTGTATTCAGATTTTGAGTGAGAGAGGCAATTTTGTTTTCAATGTTTCTTAGTCATCCAGAGGCAGAATTGAGCATAGAGACAGGCGTTGGAAAGCTAAGAGAAAGAAATTTATGTTGTTAGTGACCAGAGGTGCCTGCAAGCACATTTAGGCTAGTGTTTTTGATGTGTAAATAATTCCTTGGATCAATCCTAATAAAATGGGCACCTAACTTGAAAGTGGATCCGGAGACGTAGTCCACCAGGGACAAAATTTGTAATAAAAGTTTGTTGTCTCTTTTATTTGTTCTTTGCTATAATTTCATTCTTAATATGTTGTTGTTTTAAGTCATAAATACTCTATATTTCCTTTAGTCTTCCACATTAAGCATTTCAGTTAATAATAAATTCACTGATGGTAATTAATCAATTCTACTTCAGCACTTAATGTCGATCATATTTCAGATCATATATTTTGGTATCAGAGCGGGTTGTGCTTTGCAGTATTTTTTCCAGTGGATGTTAAACAGGTTAGGATTGCAACGTGGAGAAGGAATTCTTGAGGATTTCGATCCAAAAATTGGAAAGCGGAAAGTTGTTCATCAGTCGACAATGATAGGAACAGAAGCAGGTGAAACTCTCGAAGTGAAGGTCATGGACAAGAACCAAGTTCAACAAATGTTTTTGAACATGCAATAGATGTTGGGTGAACTCTATGAATATAAGAAGGTGAGAGATGTAAATTATTCTTCAAAGGCATCAAAGAAGGACAAGGGGAAAGGAAAATATGATAAACCTCCTTCTACTCCATCATCTCCATCATCATCATCATCATCATCATCATCATCTTCTTCTTCTTCTAGTTCAGATTCTGAAACATAAAATAAACCTCAGAAATCTCTTTTGAAACTTGATGTAAAATTTGAACTACCTATTTATGATGGCGAAATGAACCAAGAGAAACTAGATAACTGGATTAAGCAGTTAGAAGTGTATTGTAGAATTCAGAACATTTCTGATGATAAGACAAAAATCCAGTTAGATACTCTTAGGATGGGGGGAACTGATTTAACCTGGTGGGACAGTAAAACACAGATAGATTTAAAGTGTAAAGTTAAAGTCGTCTCCTCATGGTCTGAGTTTTTAAAAGCTCTCAGGAAACAATTATATCCATTGGGATACATGCAACAAGCTATTATTGATTGGCAGCATTTGCAACAAGGTAAGGGATAGAATGTTCAGAAGTTTACTCAGGAGTTTAGGAATAAAGCATTGGCATATGGTATTCCTTTGGATACACGTGAAATTTTATTAAAGTACATTGAAATTTTACATTCATATTTGCAACATACGTTATTTATGTTTAATCCTAATGACTTTGATGAGGTATGTGTTCAAGCCATACATATCGAATCAGGTGGAAAACCATTCAAGTTTTCACCAAAGACATCCAAACAATTGGATTACAAAGACAGTAAGAGGAAGAGCAATTCAAAGGGAAAGAAGACAACGACAACTTAGAAGGAAGGTGAAAGACCTACTTGTACTCATTGCCAGAGGATTGGACATGATGAAGCCAAATGTTGGAAACTTCACCCGGAACTCAGACCAGAGAAGTTCCAGAAGAAGAAAGGTGAAAATAAGGTTACGACAGCAATCCAAAAAGATATAGGTTCTGATTCAGGTGATGAATGGAAAATAATCACAATGGTTACGACAGGTAAAAATTTTTATGCTAGTTCAAGTTCAAGTACTTTTGCTTCTTGTTCAAACATTAATCATCTGGATGAAGATAAAAGAGTTGAACTATTTCATATAACGGTAAATTCTAAGCACACAAAAATAGATACATTGTTTGACACTGGGTCACAAGAAAATTTAATATCTGAATCATTATTTAAGAAATTGGGTTTGGAGACACATAATCATCCAAGACCATACCCATTAATGTCACAAAGCAACGTCGTTTAAAATTTTCCATCACAGCTAATTACATTGATGAAGTGGATTTAGATGTGATACCGTTAGACATATGTGGAATAGTGCTAGGAAGTCCTTATCTCTATGATCATGATGCAATGTTTCATAGGAAAGAGCATAAATATCATCTTAAGAAAGATGGGATTGAATACATCATTCAGGCACATAAAATCAAAACTCACTTGGATTTAGTTAATGCTAATCGTATGAAGCGAATAATAAGTTCAAGTAAGAGATATTTACTCATGGTTGTAAAAGAACAACATAAGGATCTACATGATCCTTTTTCAAGTTGTGAATCTCAGTTTAAAGATAGTTTGGTTAAAGTGGTAGGTTATTTTCAAATTCTATTTAAAGAACCAAAACATATGTCTCCTAAATAGGAAATACAACATGAGATACAGTTGATCTGATGCCCCTCTTCCTAATATCGGAATGTATCACATGTCAGTCATAGAGCACGAAGAAATAAAGAAACAAATCCAAGGGATGGTTGGAAAAGGCTTCATTCGACCTAGTTCATATCCATGTGGTTCACCCATAATTTTGGTTGCTAAGAAAAATGGGATATGGGGAATGTGTGTCGACTTTAAATATTTTGATTCACTTAAGCAGAAAATTGTCACAAGACCAATCTTAGCCTTACCCGATCTTCAACAACCATTCGAAATTGAAACATATGCTAGTGGTTATGCAATGGGTGCAGTCTTACTTCAAAATGGGAAACCAAATTGTTTTAATTCTGAAACTTTTTATAAGGCAGTAATCAATTATCTGACATATGATAAATAACGGTTTGCTTTGGTTGAAAGTGTAAAGAAATGGAAACACTACTTAATGGGTAAGGAAACAATGATTCACACAGATCATCAGTCGCTTCAATACTTTCAGTCACAGACTAAGTTGCAACAATCTCGCCACTATAGATGGATGGGATTTCTTCAACAATTTCACTTAGCAATTAAGTACAATAAAGGTGTAACAAACAAAGTAGATGATATTATGTCTAGACCATCTTTGAATGCTTATGTAGTACTGAAAAATAGTTCATTGAAACTTTAAAGTTATGTAGAAAAATATATTATTGATGCAGATTTCAAAGATATTTATGAATCGCTAACTAATGGTACTTAGGTGGAAGAAGTCAATTTTCATATTCATGACAGGTTATTATATCATCTGGTTAATTTGTTCATACCACAGACAGAAAGAGCGCATGTTATTCAAGAAGCTCATTCTTCTCAAATTGTAGGACATTTTGGCGTAAGCAAGACTATGGCGCAAATTCAAAGGTATTATTATTGGCCTCACATGTATGAAACAATTGTGAAGTACATTAAAGGATGTGTGATGTGTTTGACGAGCAAGCCAGGCAATCGAAATATTGGTTTGTACATGCCACTTCCAGTTCCTTTGCGACCATGGGACAACATTTCCATGGATTTTGTTGGAGGACTGCCTATGTCCAGGAGAGGGCATGATTACATGTATTTCGTGGTTGATCGTTTCAGCAAGATGTGCATTCTTGTTCTGTGCAAAAAGCAAGTGACTATAGAACAGACGACACAATTATTCTTTCAACAGGCATGGGTTCATTTTGGGTTACCTACTTCTATTATTTATGACCGAGATACTCGCTTTGTAGGAGAATTTTGGTCCACTTTGTGGGGAATCATGGACACAAAGCTGAAGAAGAGCACAAATTTTCATCCACGGACCGATAGACAAACATAAGTGGTGAACAGGACAGTGATACATATTCTTCGAGGTTACTGCAGTAAACATCCTAAGTTGTGGGATGAATCTTTACCTTATGTGTAGCATGCTTTACATTCTTCGAATAATCGATCACCATTTGAAACATGTTTGGGGTATCTAGCAAATTCAATGATGGAATTTATGTTTGGTGAAGAAGATAAAGTGGATGGACATGACGATTCAAACAAAGCAGTTAAGTTCATTCAACGGATACAATAGAGACATGAAGTTGTGTAGGATTAGTTAGAGAAGAGTTAGGCCAAGTACAAACTGCGCCATGACAAGCATCGAGTCGATCATCATTTTCAGGTCGGCAATCAGGTATGGTTGTATATAAGTAAAGAGAAGTTGAAAGGAGAAGGTAAGAAGCTGAAACCAATCAGGTGTGGCCCTTTCAAGATTGTTGAAAATGTTGGAAATAATGCATTATGGTTAGATTTACCTCCTTACGTGTGTATTTATTTAGTTGTAAATGTATAAAATCTAAAGTTGTATGAACCTCTGATGATCATTGATCCAGAGGAAGATACACAGATTCCTACTATTGATGATTTAACACCTGAGTATATGAATGAGTTGCAGGGAGATACCATCTTGGACAGGAAGGTTCGAACTTCAAGGCCGGGAGATATTGAATATCTTCGAGTAGGACTCGAGGGCATAAATCTGAGCAAGGAGAGGTGGGTAGAGATCAGAAAAAATGAGGTAGTTGCACCCTTACCTGATGTCTGCTTAAATCAAAATTTTTTGGTCCAAAAGTTTTCAAGTGGGGAGGATTGATCTAGGAGGATCTTTCTTCAGTGAAAATCGATAATGAGGTCCAGTCAGTTCCAGTTTGTTCGATGTCTAGTTCAGTCTTCAGATCATCAGGTCCTCCAGTATTCTGGATGAAAGTTATTTCGTCATGGTTGAGTTGGATGTCATAGTTAAAAATGTGGTTCGAACTTGGTTGTGTGTGGTATTCATGTGGTGACATGTACCTAAATCCTAGGTGGTGTAAGTATAAAGCTATGGTGGAATTATGTAAAGGTTCTAAGTCCTAAGTATAAAACCTAAGGACTAGATCTAAGACCTAAAACCTAAAACCTAAGACCTAAGTTCTAGCGCAAACCATGCAATATTGTAAAAATTATGGTGTTAAAACCTAGCGCATTACATTAAAAACCTTACCATGTATTAACCTTTTGGGTTTATGTATCAAAATTTGTGATAAAAACAAAACCCAAACTCTAAAACCCACAACAGCTAACCGTCAGATTAAACCGCATCGGAACTGCTGGCATGTGAATAGGTGTAGAAACCGCGACGGAACTGTTAGCATTAACTGTAGTAGTTTGACAGTGTCAGAACCGCCATATATGTGAACAGGAAAACAGACCACGGAGTTAAACAACAACCATCAGGAGTTAGCCGTGGATGCAAACCGTAACCGCCAGGATCACTGCATATCATGTGAAAAGATGCCAATAGTTAATTTAGCCGGAACTGCTGGAGCTGACTGCAGATGTAGTCGCCAGATGAGTTGTCACATGAAACTGTTCTTCTCATCCACGCTGTTAGCTGACTGTTAGGGATAATTTTTATCCTAAAGTTCCATTTTGGGGTTTTTATGATAATTCACAAGGTGTAAAGGTTATCCACCATATCACTTATCTTCTAGGTGTCACCATATTATAAGACCAAGACCTAAACACCCTTAATTTCTTAACAACCATAATAAACTTGGCCAAAGGAGTTCGAGACCTGAACATCTATTTAAATTAGCCTTTTCACGTGATGAAGACATGGAGAGATAGAGTGACTTTGCATTCAGATTTTGAGTGAGAGAGGCAATTTTGTTTTCAGTGTTTCTTGGTCGTCCAGAGGCGGAATTGAGTGCAAAGATAGGGGTTGGAAAGCTAGGAGAAAGAAATTTCTGTTGTCAGTGACCAGAGGTGCCTACGAGCACATTTATTTTGGTGTTTTTTATGTGTAAATACTTCTTCGGATCAATCCTAATAAAATGGATGCCCAACTTGAAAGCGGACCCGAAGACGTAGTCCACCAGGGACAAACTCCGTAATCAAAGTTTTTTGTCTCTTTTCTCTATTCTTTGCTGTAATTTAATTCTTAATATGTTGTTGGTTTAAGTCAAAAATACTCTATATTTCCTTCAGTCTTCCACATTAAGCAGTTCAGTTAATAATAAATTCACTGATGGCAATTAATCAATTCTACTTCAACACTTAATGTCGATTATATTTCAGATCATTGAGTCTCTTTGATTAGATATTGTAAATTCCTAGTCGAGTCTTTAACTTGATATCATAAATGAACATTCATTCCATCCACCTATTAGTAACCAATAACTTACTTGGGTGAATGAAATGAAGCTTGGGGAGCATGTGCCTGGAATTGAGTCATTATGTTGGGGCCATGCAAACTTATTTCAAGAATTGTTTCCACATGTTTCAAGCTTGTGTAAAAATGAAACCATTTTCATCATATTCTTGTGATTTCAATTTATCATCTTGTTTCTTCCAGATGAGCCTTAGTTTTCTCATTCCATCATCACCATATGTTCAGTTGATCATATGCTTTCACTTGGTTGTTTTACCCTTTCCCGAGGAACAATTGGGATGAGTGGGCCCATTAGCTAGCCTCTTGAATTTTGCGTGTTTTGAGGAATTCCATCATGACCAGAACCAATTTCTACCCTTTATACCACTTGTTTCTCCAGGAGGAGTCCTCTTTCGGCTCTTTTCAAACTCCTTAAACATGAAAATATCGTCAAACATTTGTATTTTCGAACTCGTTAAAGTAAACGAAAATATGTCTACTCAATATAAGTTTAACAAATTTTTGGACTAAGATAGAATATTTATGAAAAACGAATAACTTAGTCGAACATCGATAAGAGGTTCTCCTGACTATATTTTTCTTCCTTTTAGAACTCAAGAGACTATTTACAAAAATTAACCTTTGGAGTTTTATTTTTCACCTCTTTTTCAAACTCTCTAAACATGAAAAATGAGTTGATTTGTACCTTCGTTGGAATCGTAAAAGCATAAAATAGTGATGGACTCATCAAATGTGATGAGATCGAACAACTCCTTCTTAGGGTTTGTAAAAATACTCAGAGGGATTCATCCAAAGGATGAACTTGCAAATCAATCACATGTTATCTGCCTAGAGCTTGTCAAAAATAAAGAGGTACTGACCAACAATGGTTGGGGAAATTAGGAAAATGGGTTACTCCACCTATTAATGGTAGTGAGTCACTGTTGAACATGACATTCTTTCACTTCATCTTTGTGACTATTGGGTTGGGAAATCTTCTTCTCTTTTGGTTCATCATACCATATCAAAACCTCCACATTCGATTTTGGGTCAATGTTTCCAACTCCATAAAGTGTCATTGATATGTTCAAGAGAATTCCTCCAGCTGATATCTAGTGAAAAAATACTAAGCCTACATTCATGTCTGTCGTTCCTGAACCAATTCCACATCAACATCATTCTGTCTCAAATATTGATACTCGTTTCATGTTATTGATGGGGGATATATCAAGGCCCTCGTATGATGGGTCACTTCCTATCGACATCAACTCATTATCTAGGAAGTTCACTTAGAAACTCCATTTGGTACCTTGGAGCTTGCATACATCATTGGAAAGTTTCCTTACTCTCTTCGACATGTATTAATCAATGGCTTTCGACTGGAATATTTTGTGTGGTGTTCGACTTCAGCTCATCTGTTCGCACCATATAGATTGTACTACAATACCTTGAGAGCCGTTATCATCATAGATGGTTTCTCTTGCGTATGTTAATGGCTTACATCATTGGCCGGTAATCATATGATGTCTACCATGTTTGACTTCAATTCATTTATTGAAAGGATTATAATCTTACAGTGGATGATCAAATGAATGAGATAGAAGACCCTGAATCTAGTTCCATCCATCCAGGATATGATTATAGGATTAATACCATATAACAAAGTAAGATGGCTCCGATCATATATACAATCATCCAATCATGGGTCCACTCTCTATCAGCAGTGGACGAGACTTCTTGATCATTATGTTAGATTATATGTTGAGCATGGGTATGCCTGCCTTAGCAAATATATCATGATGAAAATGTATTGTAACAGATTATGATATCGACCAATTGTTCTTGATCCAAACTTATCACAAGGTAAATCACTTCTGTTATCAGTTGTCGCTTCTGACTTTGCACTTTTGGGGGAAATATGTTATACATCATTTTTTCACGTCTGGTTAATAGGTCTGCAAACCAGATTAATCAACACCCATGAACATGTTTTCATCATCCCTACACAAATACCTAAGCATGACCTTTCCACAAATTCAGAGTTTCTGGGATTAATTGCTCAAAATCAGTGGTTTTAACCCCAACAGAATGTGTCCCCTTAAACATATGAATTCAATGTTGGTTTCTCCTTTCTTCACTAACATTGATTAGAGCTAGTTGCTCCCTTCTACAGGTGCATTGATTCTAGAAATTCAGGAAAATAAAAAATATTTATGAAGCTTCCTCTTCTAGAAGCTTCTAGGGGTTGTTTTAACCATTTAACATGGATAAGAAACTCGAATCCTATCTGATTCTACCTTGGATACTTCACCTCTTATCCCTTGAGCTCATTATCCCTTCATATGTGGATCTCAAGCCCATTATGGGAAACTCTAAACTACCCTACATCTCCTATAAATTTACTGTCATCCATAGCATTAGGGTTGTATTTTGGAGATTGAATATGCCCTTATGCTATTGCCTTGAACCGGAAGGAGAAATCATCTTCATGCATTAGGGTGACATTGAGGTGTGCTTTGTGATAAGGAATGACAAGTCGACTAGAGGAGACATCTACAAGATCAACTTCTATTTATGGTTGTAAAATATCTCCTATTTCTATTAATACAAAGAGTGTCTTTTTTTCCTATATGTGTTGTATTATGTTTACCTTCATGTACTTCAATGCCTCGTTGATTCATTGAATAGAGTGATTTAATTACGCTATGGAGATGTCGTAGGTCCTTGGCTTATTTTGTTTGTATGTGCAGGTTCTAAATACAGTATATGAAGCTACAATTAGAGCTCACAAGTAAGGAGGAAAGTAAAGATTGTGAAAAATTTCAAGCAGGATTCTTTCCCATTCTTCAATTTCTCTAAGGAAAAAAAAAAATCTTTATCTTATGTTGTTCTAGACTAGTCCACTAGGTCTAGGGAAATTACTTTTGTCCACAATTGTAAATTATGCATAACGAGGCACAAACCTTTCCTCAAGTTTTGCACTCGAAAGAGCTTTGCATCTTGAGAAATTTGATCACTCTCCACGCATGGTAGATCTATAGTTAAGATGGATCTATGCTAGTTAATAAAAAAAATTTTGTTAGACTATTAAAGTCTTCCACATAAAATTAGCTAAAACATATATATTATAATTTTTTTCTATGTAGATTATGATTAAGTTAGATAAATCAATTGCACATCTAATTTAAGCGTGTTAAGTATCACATTTAGGCTAGTTGTGGTTATTGTGCACGTCCTTGTTTATTGTGTTATGCAATTATGTTGTTTATTTATACTTTGCATGTGTATTTGTTATGTTTTTGCTTAATGCATTTACTCCTTTCTTGATTACCTAGCTTGAAATTATTGTTACGCTTATTCATTAGATAAATGTTTCCACGTTTTTATTATTAATTATTGTTCTAGCCAATTAACTATTGTTTGTGATAATTCCCTATCACATTGTTTCGATTGTGATTAGTTGGGTTCATTAACTTTAGCATAAATTTGACCTTTATCTACATGCATTGAATAATAGTGTGTGACAAAGGCCCCAATTCCAACTTTAGCCATTTTCAATGGTATCATATAACATGTCCCTTTTCTCCCTAGTTCTATAATCAATCTGCACATTTCAAGTTTGATGCTAACCTCATATGCCTATTTACACATAGTTTGGGAACCAAAGTCATGGGATCAATCACAATCCAATACACTAAATGCAACCATAAATGATAAACAATGACAACAATGCCACTTCCATGGGTCCTAAATCTAAAATACAGTGTGTGATAGATGACAAAATTGAGAGCCAATATGAGGAAATTTTTAACTAGATTGCTTAATTGTTCCAATGGCACATGTCCTAACTTGCTATGAGCTTAGCCATGTAACACATATTAGCATCATTTGATGGTGAAAATCCCTCCAAGGAGAACATCAACCATAACACCCCTTTGTTTAAAGTGAAAATTGATGTTAAGGTGCTTAACAAATGGTTGGTGCACTCTAAACATATTTTAATGTAACAACTTCAATGTGAAGAAGATCAAAACCCAACCATAAAGATCCCTTTAACCTTCAAGATTTAGTGTGACACACATATTTATAGCATGAAGAGCATAGTAAGCCCATCACTACATGGGAAAACTTTGTGTAAACAATATATAATAAGTTATATCCATTTAAGTACCAAGGAGATTAATATATGAAGTGGTAACAACTACACCAATGGTGTGATCAACCAATACATGATCACATAAATGATTATCATATAGTTGTGTGATGTTTGAACAATGAGGAGACACAAAGGAAATCTATTCTCAAGTACTCAAGCAAACTCCATCAATGCCTTAAGGACAAATTAGAATTCCTAACTATGGTCACACTTGGGAATGCAGACAAGTTCATGCTAAAGATTAAGCAAAAGAAAAATCTAAAATATTGTGTTAGACTATTTTAGTTATTATAACAACTAGCAACAAAATGATAGTAATTATGATAAACAAGTAAGGAAGAGGCATGCAAATAGGTTGCATCCTAGTGAACAACCTACCTATGAAGAATAATGTCACTCATGTTAACTCTAGCAACAAAGGCAAGAAGATGCTAGTAAGTCGTATGACATATATAACACATCCAATCCTAACAATATCAAACATTGTACGCATAGAGTTTTTTGTGGATAAACATAGTAAAATCTCCTTCCAGGCCAAATTTCAAGCCTCAAATCATTGATTAGGATCTAAATCCCATTTGAAAATCCTCTTTATGAAACATAAGTGTTCTATACATCAATACAAATAAAAATAAGGCATATTCATTCATTTATAATGGTAGTTTGAAGAACTCAAGCATGATGTACATAATCAAATGCCTCAACTTGGATATCACGCTCCACCCACAAATATACACCATCAATTAAATATAATAAGGAAAACCATTGCACATCACCCACCAATGCAAGGGTTAATATGTGATCAACCCATTATAGGACGAGATAATCTACAATGTAGCATTATTCCATGCCCATGATGTATTATTAGAACAACCATACATATGGAAGACATGGGAATATATCTATTGGAAATACTAAGAGGGGGGTGAATCAATATTTCTTTACAATTGTTATATTATGCTAGTTAATATAACTAGTTGAACCAAAACACAATACGTGCAAAAGGAAAAAAAAATTATTAATGAAAATGATGAGGAATCCAATCCTCTTACAAACAATCAAGCTCCAACCTGTACAATAAAATTCTAACTCCTTCAAGGGTTCAACCTTGAATGAGGATTCCAATCCTCAAATATCAATCTAGGCTTTGACATGGTCTCAACAAGGCTCCAACCCCTTATGAGGACTCTAATCCTCAAAAACCATTCCAGGCTCGAACCTGATTCCTTACAAGGCTCCAACTTTGTATGGTGACTCCAATCCTTTAGGGCTCCAGCCCTCTAAATTTACTTCAATCCTTCAAGGTGGCTTCAATAATATTCCAAGACTTCTAGAAACTTCTTTAATAAGTCTACAAAGAGGCATCTAATAATACTCCAACAATGCTTCAAGGATGTCTCCAATACTGCTCCAAAATATATTTCAACAAATGCCTCTGAAGGGTTGCTCCATGATCTTTAACAACTGCTCAAGTGTTCTTGATCTAGGGTCACTCCAAAATACTTAAAAGGTCATTAAAGGTAACTACAAGGTCTTCTTAAAGGCTTGTCTCAATCCATAGAATTATTCATAATTTGCTTCAGGAGCTAGTTCAAAGTGTGCTTAAATGAAAACTTCTTCACTCCTAAAGTCCCGCTCAAACAATGCTCTAAGGATATATATAAGGGGTCTTCAAGATAATCTTCGATGAGTTCTACAGATCAACTTCATGTCTGTAGTAAGAGGTATCCAAAAGTTTCTTCTACAAATGTATTCAAGGGGTCTTCAAGATCAAATTCAACAAGTTCTCCAAGTCAACTTTATGTCTACAACAATGGGTCTCTAGAATCTGTGTCAGTAGTATTTGATCAAGTTGGTCTAAGGTTTTCTCAAGAACAATTCAAGGTTGCATCAAGAGGGTTCTCTAGGATTTCTCAAAACTCTGCTTTAGAATATCCAAGGTCAACCCTCAAGTTTTTCAACAAGTGATGCCTTTGACTTGGATTAACACATGTCAAGGATCTACTCTAAGTATTCAAAAAAAATGTTCGTTAATAAGCTCTCCAAGTGTTCTCAAAGGATGCACTATAAAATATTCATTCCCTACACAACAATTGTCTTTGAGTCTGCACAAAAAAATGTTTTAGGGATGATCCATCCAAGAAGTACTTAAAATATTCAAAAACTCTTCAAAGATCACCATAAATCTGATCAAGACCTCCTTCAAATATGGTAAAAGTAAGACACTCCAACGATTGCTTTCAAAGGAATGCTTTAACATGATTACAAGACTACTCCAAATCTACCATAGTTCTGGTCCAAGGAAGGCTTAAATAATACTTCAAAAATTTCTAAACATTGATCTTAAGACCCTTCAATTTGATTACCAATCAAACCAAATTTCCAAGTCTAGGTAGCTTGAACCCTGTGTTATAAAAGGATAAATTTCAGTGCCATGGGGTTGAAACTAGGGTAGAGATCTCGGCCATTATAGGGTTGAAACTGTGCTAGAGGTGTGAATTTTCACAGGGCCGAAATATGTTTTAGGTTTGTATAAAGAAAAATGCTTCTAGAAGACTAAAATTTGTGCCACAAGAGGGTCGATTCTTCAATAATGAGTAGCTCTAAAAATATTTCAAGAATTATTATTTAATCATTTAATAACCCTCTTCTATATAGATATAATGTGTCACATCTTTTCTTGAATAAGTTTACATAGAAATTGATGTGTAGATCCTAAAGTACTCATGAAATTTACTAAACCACAAGACTAGAATCTACTCTACTGATCCGCGGAAGCAAATTCACGATCGAGAACATAAATCATTAACATGCATCAAGATTCAACCCACATACACATATATTTTTCTAGGGGGAAAGCAACTGTTCAAAAACCCTTACTATATTTATTTCAATAATCAAATAATCTGGATGAATACAATATGCTCTACTCAAGCTTGAGCTCAACATGCACCTGTATCTTCTATCCTCTTCCTGGTTGTTTGAACCTGGCCAATACTTAGCAAAATGTTCGAGCCTCAAAGTTCCTATTTCATTGGGTTGTTCCATTGGGACATTTCCCCTGTTTTTTAGGAATTTCTCACCAAGGAATTGTGCAATTACCATAGGTCAATTCTTTGACTGCATGCACCACCTATACAACTTGAACTAGTTTACAATTGATAATACACTGCCCTTGAACTCCAATCTCAACTGGATAACTGAAATTCTCTACGTGCATCAATTATTTTGGGTTGATTGATCAGTTAACTATATGACCACTGAGTGTGACTAAAGTTACACAACACAACTTGACCCTCTACTAGTTTCTCCAGCAGTTGGAACTAGTTTAAGTGAAAATAACTCAAATTAGCTGAATTATATTACTACAAATTAGAAATCAATCATGTATAACTTAACTCAAGTATCTCCAACTCAAATTTACCGAGTTATCCGAGTGACAAAATCCATGTCACCTTAGTTAACCACCTGCAAGTATTCTGTTGAAATTGAAATTCGAATTTTAATCTAGTTTGACCAAGGCAAAGTCAAAAATAGATTTTCTTGCTGCATTTTCAACATCCCTCTTAGCAAGAAAGAGATTATCAGATACCCCAATCCTACTTATATTGAACTCGAATTTACCTCTTGACAAAGCTTTTGTCAAATTGCCTGCATCTTGTTCCTCCGTCAGAATGTACTACAACAACATGATCCACCTCTACACAAAATCTCATAGATGGTGGGACTATATATCTATGTGCTTGGATCTATAAAGAAACAAAAGATACTCATAGAGTTTGATACTACTCTGATTGTCATAGTAAATCACAGTAGGATCTATCATTTGACAAAATAACCCATCAAGAATCTTTCTCATCTAGATAGCTTCACATGCTGCTTAACTGGCAACCATGTACTTTACTTCTATTTAGCTGAGTGTAACAAGTATCTGCTTCCTACTGTACGAATAAATCGTTGATGAACTGAAAATTCCTCCTAAATTTCTCTTCCGGTCTTATGGAATTCCCGCCCAATCTGCATCTGTGATGCCTTGCAGATTCACTCCCTTTATCCTTCTATACCAAAGTCCAAACTAAGTGATACCTCTGAGATACCATAGTACATTTTTAACACCCCTCCAAAATAATCTGGTTAGTCGAACCATGGATTAGCTGAACTAGTTGAATGCATAACACATGTTTGGCTGTGTGTTCACAAGGTACATGAGTGAACCCACCAATTTCCTGTACACGGTAGCATCCACTTCCTCATCTGAAGTGGCACCCTATTTCCTCTATTTGGTCACTTGAGGAGTCTCCATGGGTTTGCATCTGTACATGTGGAACTTCTGAAGTATCTCTCTGGCATATTTACCTTCTAAGACTATAATCATCAATTTGCCTTCAATCAAAACGTAGTAAAGGTTTGCATCTACTTCACTTTTGGTGAAGCCCAAATCGGTGAGGTAGTTATCGATCTTGGTGTACCAAGCACAATGTGCTTGCTTCAACCCATACAATGCTTGCTTGAGTCTGAACACATGTGAACCTCTGTCAAAGGTCTCATATCCTTCAGGTTGTTGAATGTACACGTCCTCCTCAATAAATCCATTGAGGAATGTTGTCTCACATCCATCTGGTGGATCATCCACCCCATCTGTGAAGCCATAGCAAGAATTGATATGATGGAAGAGTACCTTGCTACAAAAGCAAAGGTCTCTTCATAGTCAAGCCCTTCTACATGAGAGTACCCCTTAGCCATGAATTTGGCCTTATGCTTCTCTATGGTTTCGTCTGCTGCATTCTTTACCTTGTAAAGGCATCTCGAACCTACCACTAATTTGTATGTTGGTCTTGGGACCAATTACCAAACATTGTTTTTTACAATGGAATCATATTCCTCCACCATAACTGTTGGGTATGTGTTATATTCTTTCCACGACTAGCCCCACACGCTGTACGTTGCGCCGGGCGCAACAAGGGGGTCACAAGGGGGGAGGCAACCCCCACTGTTGGGGTCCGGGGTAGCGCCCCGACGAAAATTTGTTTGGTGTGCGGACCCACCCATGTTTTGTGCATGATTTTTCACATGGTTTTTGGGTACGATGGTTTTCGGCCCCTGGTATTTTGTAGATCCGGTCAAGGGAACTACGATTATGTTCTAATCCAGGGTTAATGGATTGGGGTTTATGTATGCTTCGGCATGTATATATATGTGTTGTAACACTAAAAGGAATATAATGAAAAATCAAGCTGGTCGCCCCAATTTGGGATCTAGGGGAAAATCTCTATGTTTATCTGTTTTATGTTTTATGCTCTCGCTATTGTTTATTTTCTGTTATAAGATTCGTGTGTAGATAATTTCTGTTTAGGGTTAAAATCTACATTTGGTTTCAGAGTTGTTTCAACTTCAAGGGGACGCCTTTGTTGCTGAGGGTTTTTTTTCTCGGGCCTGAGGTAGACCCTGTTCAGTGGGAGATCTGTGGGATCGATTCTTGCGGTGAAAGAAGATGGCGAGCGACGGAAAGATATAGATCAAGAAATTTAATGGTCAAATTTTTGAGTTGTGGAAGCTCAAGATGGAGGATCTGCTGGTGGATAAAGATCAGTGGATCGCGGTAGATCCGGGTACTAAACCAATAGCAATGTCAAATGAAGACTGGAAGAAATTGGATCGGAAGGCTAAAAGCACAATACGGTTGTGTGTCTCAGATTCAGTATTGTTGAATGTATCTGGGGAAGCTACGGCGAAGACCTTGTGGGAAAAACTTGGGACTTTGTACCAATCTAAGTCTCTCGTGAATAAGTTGTTCCTGCGGAAAAAGCTGTATAACCTGAGGATGAAGGATGGAGACTCGGTGACAGAGCATCTGAACGCCTTCAATACTGTGGTAAGTCAGTTGTCGTCTGTTGATATTAAAATCTCAGATGAAGATAAGTGCATCAGTTTGTTGTGCTCTCTACCAGACTCGTGGGACAGTCCGGTTATTGCAATAGGTAGCAATACTACCTTGAATTTTGATGACATTGTCTCACCAATACGGGAGTGGAAATGAGACGGAGAAATATGGAGGGCCAGAATGGAGATGCCTTATCTGTACGAGGAAGGTCACAAAACAAAAACAAGAATAAGGTTTCGAGTGGGAGATCCAAATCTAGAGGGAGATCTAAATCTCCTGGAAAGTTTGTAAAGGTATTGCCGGAAATGCGGAAAGGAAGGGCACTACAAAAAGGACTGCAGATCTAAAGCTCCCAAGAAAGGAAAGGGATCTGACGATGCTCCTTCTGCAGAGGAAAAAACCACCTCGGATGAAGGTGGGGATGTGTATTTGGCTTCTTCTTCAAATACACATGTAGATCATGAGTCATGGTTGATTGACTCAGGTGCATCCTTTCACTTCACTCCCCATAGGGAGTGGTTCGGCGAGTATGAGAAATATGATGGTGGTGATGTCTTCCTAGGGGATGATAGGAAGGCCAGAATCATCGGACGTGGAAAGGTCAAGCTGAAGCTGCAAGGTGGGAGGATTAGAACACTTCCTGGTGTTCTGCATATTCCTACATTGGCCAGAAATCTGATTTCTGTAAGAAAGATGGATGATGCAGGTGTAAAAATAGTGTTCGAGAAAGATGCCCGCAAGATGGTTCGGGGAGCACTGGTATTAATGCGGGGAGTTCGGACTGGAACTCTGTACAAGCTACAAGGTAGCACTGTTATTGATGGGTGTAACAGTTCTGTGGTTCCTGAAAGTGGGACGGAAAGTCTAGCTGTCTCTGGAAAAAATACCATGCTATGGCATCAAAGGCTTGGACATATCGGAGAGAAGGGCCTTCGGATACTACATAGAGATGGTATGGTAGAAGGTATG